>VXCM01009941.1:2504-17635 GCA_014773175.1 Lucifuga dentata | reverse complement strand
ATTTATTCGGGCTTGGGACCGGCACAAGGTGGACACTGGCTTGTGCCCCCTTGAGGCTGCATTGCTGCCTTTGACACAGTTGATCACACTATTTTAACAGAACGTTTAAACTGCTGGGTCGGCATCAGAGAGAATCCACTTAACTGGTTTCAAACCTGTTCAGTCAACATAGGCAATCATTCAGCCCATTTTAATTATGGTGTACCCCAAGGTTCAATTTTAGACCCACTCTTATTTTCCATTTATAAGCAGCCACAGGTTATCCAGAGGCATAACATATCCTTTCATTTTTATGCAGATGACACACAGATATACCTCTCTCTGAGACCTGACAATTTTAACAGTCTAGATCACATTTTAAACTGTCTCAAAGACATCAGCTGTTGGATGACTCACAACTTCCTTCAGCTTAATAGCTCAAAGTTTGAAATAATTATCTTTGGTTCTCCCAGCTCCTGTGAGTTTATCAGTGATGGTCTTGGCCTTTTATCAATTAATGTTAAACCGTCTGCCAGAAATTTAGGTGTAATCTTAGATTGTGATTTGACGTTTGATCTGTTAAAAAAATAGTCCAGTCCTGCTTTTTTCAGCTCAGATCCGTTGCTAAAATTAAACCAATGCTCTCCGACAGTAATCCTAAAAAGGTCATTCACAGCCTTATTTTCTTCAGACTGGACTATTACAACTCCCTCCTTTCTGGCATTAATCAAAAATTAATCTCAGAATGCAACAGCTTGGCTTCGTACCGACGGCTCTGTTCATTTTAGAATTGATTTTAAAATTCTTATTACTTTTAAAGTTTGTTTAGAGCTCCTAGTTATATTTGTGACATGTTAGCATCTTATGAGCCTCAGATCCTCAGGCTCTAACCTCCTTACAGTTACCAAACCTAACCTGAAACCTAAGGTGAGCGGCTCTTTGGTTTTCAGGTTAGATTTGGGTTTGCGGTTCGAGTCCCAAAGCTGTGGAATGATCTTCCAGAGGATCTGAGGCTTTTAAATTACAGCTTAAGAACCAGTTTATAGTCTTGCTTTTATGTGATGTCATTTTTTATTGTTTGCTTTGTTTTTAATGCCTCATTTTTTGTTTTGTATTTGATCTGTTTTATTGATTCTTTTATTATTGTCAAAGCATTTTGTAAACTCTGCTTATGAAGGTGCTATATAAATAAAGATTATTATTACTAGTTCCTTTTATGTTTAAATGATCAAGTCTGATAAAATAGTTGATAACATGTCTGATAGTCAGACGTTATTTGTTATCGTTTTAAATAGACAAAGCAGGATCAGCCATATTTGTTACTCTGCTGCACAAAACGGGAGGATTTTTCTCTAAATTAAATTAAATTAAATTAATCTAAACTCAACATGTTCACAGGGGGAAAAAATAGAAAACTGCATTTTCATGTTTTCTTATTGATAATTATATATCAAAAAAAAAAAAANTAAAAAAAAAAAAACGATCTATGCTAATCAGGATCAGATAAATGTAAGTGATTAAGTGGATGCATCTAGTGTGGAGGAGATATTACAGTAATGAGCGCAACATCAGGGAGTTACAGGAAGTCAGCCAGAGGCCCGAGCGCTCGTTTCTCCTCTCAGAGACCCGAGTCAAGCTGCCAGATCGTCTGAACTCCCGTCGGTCACGTGGCACTTATCTGAAAGAGGATTATCATTAACCTCTGTGTACTGGACAAATTCCCTGCCCGGCTCCCTCATTGTCTCCACCTAATTATCCCCGAGTTTAATTGGCTAAATAAATCACTGCTCCGCTGTAACAACTTTGGTGAGAGGTGGATGTCTTGAACTAAAGGATATTGAATCGTGAGGTCATGTGATGATATTGGAGAAAACAGCAGGGACGAGCAGCAGTGGGATTTCTGAAATACAGACTTTCTGTCTGTAAGTTCCATTCAAGCATGATTCCCGAGTCTCCAAGTCTCCGAGTCCAGCCGTCCAGAGTCAAATCAGGGCATGGAGCCTCTGAAAATAAAACCTCCACTTTCTGAGCTGCTGTCCAGCCTGAAGCGCTGCCATAAGATTTCTGATAGATATTAATAACGCCCAATTTTTACATTTAAAAGTGATAATAATACCACAGGAATTTCTTATTTCTCTTTGGCTGGCAGATGTCAAGGCAATTTTTATCAAACTCAGATCTAACCTTTATTTTAGACAACAACAAATCTTAGCAAAGGGAATGGAAGTGGAAAAAAAAAAACTGTCCTAAGTAGAGAATTTTTCAATCAGTGTCATATTTAATAAACCGTACATATTAAATATCCACACAGTTTAACAAGCTGTGGAACCTCTGTGTGCAAAATCATCTTTCTGCAAAAATCTTGTCACACCGAGACATAAAATCCCTTATAACTTTTGATTTGCTAATTGATTTAAGTGAAATAAAGGTAAGAAAGTACCTGAGGTGCAGATTAAACAGATTAAATGTGCAGGCTGCAGAGCTGAGAGCGAAAAACAGACATACAGATGAATTTCTGCTGGAAAAAGATGAAGAGCCATGCATTATAGATAAAAACCAATTTTAGCAAACAAGTGCCAGATTCAATTTGAAGCCAAACTGCAAAAATGACCTCCAGAGTAAAGTGGAGTCCTTTAAAAAGTGCAACATGTCCACCGTTCATAGTGCAAATGTAAAGTCTGGCAGAGAATTCCTCCAGAGTGATGTGATTAAAGCCAAACTCAGCTTAATCTGAAAGGATCTGAAAGGCTTTTTTGGGGTGAGAAATGCAGATCTGTTAGAAGTCATGACTACGCTGAGAGCATATCAAGTGGTAAATATGTCATCAAGCATGAGCCTGAAATTCTGAGGGCAAACCGGAGGTGTGACTCTCATCTCTTTCCTTTCTGCGAAGCTTTAAACGTTGCGTACAGCAGATATACGGCAGATTCACTGCTCGTCTGAGACGCAGCCCGTCTCTGAAATATCTCACAAGATCTGTCACAGATGAGACCCGCGATTAATAAAGGCGGTGTGCTGTCAGCTCATAACCACAGAAAGGTTTTCACACCATAATGGCTTATCCAGGTGGATTTTTCTGCTTCCATGCATCTGCTTAAGATTTCCTTCAAGATGGGACTTTGACTCTTTGTGCGTGGGGAAGTGAAACAGCATGAGTCGTGTTCCGTGCGGGAGAAGATGTTGGGCTGTAAATTGCTTCTGACACGTTCTTTACCAACTATCTCATGTGATAGAAAGCAATGAATAAAAATCAGAAGCTATTTGCTGTCCAGTGAAGAAAGAAGAGGCTCTTTTAATCCATGTAATGGGTTATTGACTTTGACCCCAAGGGGAATATATTCGCAGACGTAGGATGACACTTTTTTACTTACACAACAGTTGCAAGCAATAAAACAATCAAAATGGACCTACACCTCTATTTTCTCACCTTTAGCCTTGTTCGTTTAGGATTCTGACACAACTAGAGTTAAGCCATGTTTCTGACGGGAGTAAAAACTGCTTTTTAGCTCATTTCAGCAGCACAGATACACCTTATTACTGCTTCTCAGAGTATCGTTCTTCAAACCAATATCATTCCAGAAAATTTTCATTATAGACACGTCTCATGGCAAGAATTTCAGACAAAAAGGATCCAAACAACCCTGCAAACTTCTGTTTATTCCAGAATTATTCTGCTAAATTAAAGCGTTACTGGCAGGATTGTGGGTGTCTTTGAGCTAAACATAAAATGAAGGCATGCTATTCAAAATACAATATGCAAATGAGTAAAAAGTCCTCCTTTGTAAGGATTCTAAAAATATTATGGGAGTAATTAATTCATTAACAAAAAATCATGGTAGGACAGTGTCATGCTCAACAAGCGCTGTGATAATTAAAGCTCGTTCATAAAGCTTCCCTGAGGTTTATCAGTGTGTTACATGTTAGCGACACGCTGCTGTAAGGTGAGTTTCAGGTAAAACTTAAAGATCAGCATGTTAATGAGCCGCTTCACATTAAAGAATCACTATTTATCCTGATTCATCTGCTGTCAAAATAAAACTGACACGTTAAATCAGCAAAGAAACATAAATTCTGCGTCAGAGCTCCACATTTTAAAGGACCATACTGGCCGACCGACCAATATATTCAGTTTTCATACATGTTATTTACATGTATGAAAACTGAATATATTAGGCTCAAACATGCAAAATGGGTGGTATGGTCCTTTAATTCTGGCGCTGCTTTTTTAATAAATCCTTGAAAACTCCTGATGTCTCTCACCAAGATGCATAAATTCAAAGCTCACAGCCGAAAGACAGACGGTCCACATGGGACATGAAATCACCTGGACAGCCATTAGCTCCTGTTTTCTGAGGTCGAGTAGCATTTATGATTATGTTGATTGCTACAGTCAGAAAATCCCATGTCAAAGTTTGTTTTAATTATATAAAACAGGTGTTGGAGAGCAGAAGACAGATAACAGAATCATCAACCACATTTGCAAAACAATGAACATAATGCGACAGATTTGTCTGTCGTTTAAAGACTTTGCATAATTATGCTCCCATTGAATAATTCTCCATAATTACTCATGCACTAATGCGCACCAAGAATAGAACCGTGTTCAGTAAACCATCAGTGAGAAAGTACATTTTCTCTAATTGCTGGCCGTTCTTTTTAACCTGCAATTTGAAAGGCCAAGTGTATTTACATCTGCATTGTGTTCTCAAATTCTCATTTGGCCATCACATTGTTCAGCAATATGCAGAAACTGATATCAAATCAAGCTAATAAAAAGAATCCATTCACACCAGTGTGAGGTGGCAGTTTTCAGCCTTTCCTCCGCAGGTTGCAGCATGCTCACACACACACACACGCACACACACAGAGACGCAGATTTTCTTTCTGCTGTAATTGAAGGTTTGGTTGTGTTTAGTCCATTAAACGCTTTGTGACCTCAGAGCAGATGAAAGCCTGTCATTATATACTTTTGTTTAAATTGATATTAATGCATTTTGCAGAGTGGCTTTTATGGAATGACATTTTGAAACCTGCGATTAAATTGTTCTTTTCATAATACAGGTAGGAGATGAATCTGGGCCTGCTTAAGCCGTGGTCAAGCTCCAGTCGGCTCTTGGCAGCCCCACAGGGCCCAGCAGGTCTGGCTGAGGTGTTTTCAGCCCAGCATTGTCAGTTTCTGATTTGTGTCTGGGAGAGGGAGGAGCAGACACGGCTGTTTTTCCTCTCTCTCCTGCAGCAGGTGCCAACACCTGAAGGTAAACAACATACAGGAGGGCAGCGGGGTTAAAGCAGCGTCTGGACTCAGCCTCTCCCCACAGACTGAGCCTGTCAGAGCCTGGATCTGGCCTGTCTGGAGCTCTGAGAGGGGCTGAGCCACCGCGGCACCTGGCCTGACACCACGTCAAGCGCCAGGGCAGGGACTGTCAGGAATCCCGAGCTCAGCTTAGCATGCAGACCTGGTGCAGCAGGGCTCGTGTTCTGGAGGCCTCTCCAGTCAAAGGCCGACAGCGGCTTTGCGGGACTAAATGGCTGGCCAATTGAACCCATAATCCTTTGCAACTGTTCAAAATTTATGGTCAAGGAAAGAAGACAGGGGGTCTCTGGCGGCTCACGGGGTGGCGCCCAGGACCATCAAAGTTGGGGACGACCAGAAAACCTTATCAGCTCTCTCATCTGTAGCCCTGCAGGAGCCCTGCTGCACAGAAACGCTGCAGAGGCAGAAACAAACCCAAAAAATATCAGACTCACATCAAACTTCTTATTCCAAACTACCAGGGACTCAAATTAAAGGACCACACCGGTGGGTTTGTGTGTTTGAGCCCAATAACTACCCACATACAATACAACATTTAATTTCTCTGGTAGCAGTTTTCTTCTGGGAATATATTTTCTGGTGAAGACATAAACTTCCATGGATCAGTTAATTTAACTTCAATAAAAAATAACAGCACATGATTATCAAGTCTCTACAAGTTGATTTTTATCGTATACTGGAATGAACTGAAACCAATGGCTGCCTGGAAGGTAGGAAAAACAGTTTAAAAATTTACTGCTCAAAGTATTTCTTAGAAAATGGTTGTAGCATGGATGCAGGTAGTATTATGGACTTAAACGTGTACCGATATACCTTTGGTTAGCTTAAATTCATATTGTTACAATGGATTCAATGTCATCATGTTGGTCAGGTTAGCCTATTAGCCTGTTAGCTAGTAGGTTAACATGCTAGTTTGTTCATTGGTGGAGAAGAGCAGTGTTGTCCCGCTGAAATTCATGTTACAATGGATTCAAATGGATGCCAGCATGCTGGTCAGATTAGCCTATTAGCTTATAGGCTAACAGGCTAATAGGCCCCGTCAGTCTTTTTGTCCTTGTAATAGTGGAGTATATGTGCAGGATGTTACTGTAGTTTGTGTTTATGAATCTAGTTTTGATATCTATGGATAAAAATGAGCATACACTGATATAAAGGTGTGTTTTTTCATGCGTGAGTAAAGTCGCAGCACTTACTGACTCACTTTCTGCTAAAGACTGATGCCGCTCGCTGTGTATACATGCACTTAAGTAATCAGGTTATGACTGTTTTTCTGCAGTAACCTGATTTCTTAAACGGCATGGAAATGAAAAATGCAGCTTCCATAAGTAAGAGATTAGAGAAACTCACTTTCTGCTGCTAGATTTCTTACAAAATCCAGAAAAATATCAGGAGGAAAGGAAAGATTTGCTGGTCCTGTGTCATGGTTTAAACATCAGGCTGTTTGTATCACTAAACGGGTTTCATTTTTCACGTAACACACTCAAAATATACTAAAATATGCTATATTTTGATTCATAAATATGAAGTGAGGAGAAATCTGATAATTGACCAATTGCATGCAAACGTGGTTTTTGCAGTGATCGTGTCCTGCTCGTGTTGTACTGATAATCCCAGGAGAACATGATGTGATTGGTCATAATTACAGAGGTCTGTGACCTTAATTCTGCTTGAATCTTCAATGGTCGTAATTTGTACTTTAAAAATTCCACCACAAACTATTTAACATATCTGGGAAAAACACGAGGTCATCTGATCATGAGTTTCCTGCAGCTTGGCGTCTTTGTAATTGGGTCATTTTAATTTTTTTTTTTGGAAGGAGTCTTCTTCCTTATGCATCTTTCACGGTTGATAACTCTGGATGCTGCAGGATTTTGAGCATTTTAAGTGAAGATTCTGATTCTGCTCTATAGAAATATGAGCTGATTTCCATATGAAAAAAGCTTTAATCTGTGTTCTTCTCTGTTTTGGATGATGGAGATACAGTCTGGCAGAGCTGAAACCAGTTTATATTTCATCTCTTCTTACCTGGAATATTAAAGGCTTCACGATGCTTCATCCATTGTCTCCGTTTATAAGTACAGGCAGTCTGCGACTTATGAACGTCCGACCTACGAACAACCTGTACTTACGAACCGACCGCCATAAAGCCTGTTAAATTAAAAATGCAAATTACATACAATGATTAGTAATAATGAGCGGCGCACTACTTTACGACGCACGTCAAAACATTGTGCATCATCAGCGGTGTGCTGCTGCATAATTATTATTATTACTGTACTGTATTATTATATTTACTATGTTTTAGGATATCTGGAAGTGTTTCTTATGTATGGAAAGGTAAAATACATACGCTAGATACGCACCTTACGAACTGTTCTGACTTATGAATAGCCGTGGGAACGGAACTCGCTCATAACCCGGGAACTTCCTGTAGAGGAGATTATAAAAACACCCAGAAAATGCACAAGTACTTCATTTTTACCTGTTTATGTAGTTAATCACTTTGAGATTACAAAACAAAGGTGTGTGTGCGCGCCCACACACACACACACACACACACACACACAAGCCCTCTATGACGGCAGCTTTTNCGCGCCCACACACACACACACACACACACACACACAAGCCCTCTATGACGGCAGCTTTTTGCCTGACCTCCCACTGTGGGTATTCTGAACAGTATAAAGGTCTCTGATTGGACGAATCAATACGGTCTTCATTTCTCGGTTGTGAATGCTGCTCAGACTGGAGGTAATTCCTAAATCACGAGTCTCTGGGTAATACTAGTCCCGTGTGACCAGAACTTGAAGCTGGTTTGTCTCAGTAACCTGGTTTCTCCTGTGTAAGTTTAAAGCAAACTGCTGAAAGATGACGAGAAGTGTTTTGAGGCTCAGAGCTCCGTCTTAGGAACAGAACCAGATCACCGGGAGGTTTCTAAGCGTGTGAGAGCATGCATTGAGGAAAGTGCAGCAGCAGCGTTCCCATAGCCGGGAGCTGGGTTTGGGGGATTAGACTGCTTGTGTATCAGCTTTGCTGTGGGGGGGGGGGNGGGGGGGGGGGGCAAGCACCTCAGCCTGACCTTTCCACTTCCCTAGTGGGGCAATTGTCCTGCAAATCACCAACATGGTGAGGATCATGTTTGAGCAAGAGCTTAGCGGCTCAGAAGGCCTGCGGGACGGTACTTGATGACTTATTAGAAACAGAACAAGCCACGGAGAAAAGAAGAGCTTTGCTCCGTCCCGCCTTCAATACGGCTGCAGATGGCCGCCGGGCTCACCCCGTTCCCATGGCGCTTGATTATTTTGTCATGTCGTAAGAACGTTGACAGCTAAATTGTGTAAATGAGAAAACCGGCTGTATCAAATTGTGCATGGTTATCTTTTGATAAGACGGTTAGAGTCTGTTTGCTCCTAGCATGTTTGGAGCTTTATTCAATCTCTGAAATCTTTTCTCATTTAGTTTGCTTCATTTGGAGACGTTAGAACAAAACCATGTGAGATCACAGCCGTGCAGTTTGTTAGAGAATAACCTCGTCTCAAAAAAAAAAGCTTTTTCACTTTCCTGCCTTTNGCCGTACAGTTTGTTAGAGAATAACCTCGTCTCAAAAAAAAAAGCTTTTTCACTTTCCTGCCTTTGCTGCTGAACGTGGCGTTACTTCCTGTCTGAGAGCTGAAACGCTTCATCTGAGCTTCACGTCCTTCACCAGCTGCAGCAGCTACCTTTCTGAGCAGGAAACCAAGAGTAAGTTCAGGCCAAACGAGGGCTATCACACACACACACACACACACACACACACACACACACACACGCCACAGCTGTGCAGAGATACCTGTGAGAAAACAAAGGACTTGATCCTGATGGAATCTGTACCAGACCGGACTTCCTGCTGGTTTTTGCACCAAATTAAAGGCCAGAATCTGAGACTAGGCTGTTTCTCAGAGTTTTTAATAAGTCGACGTTTAGATTTTAATCTCAGACATATTTATCTGAATATAAAATTGGAATCTATAATTTTTTTGCTAAAAGCGGAGGTAAGAAATAAGATATTAGTCTGAGGAAACTCACAGCAGCCTGATGTGGCGTTCTGTAAGGTGACAGCGAGCGTCCAGACCGCCGCGCTGAACGTCCTGCATAACAACATCAGAAGAACGTGGATTTACACCAGGTCGGTATAATTACACGCTTTAACGGTAACGTGTGTTTGCTGACCCGTCGCTGCGTAAGAGGAGATGACCTGAGATGTCATGAGAGATGAGACTGGGTTAGTGTGTATAAACGGCAGCTTAAACGTGACGCGTGTGGAAACGTGCACGCAGGCTGCTGTAGGTCGACTTGGCAGCAGGTGAAAAGTCATTTTTATTTTCCCTGCAGTCCGAGATTAATTAAAACACATGCAAGCTGTGCCTGTTTCTCTTCATAATTTATCCATAACCCCAGATACTAAATAATAATAATCCTGCTTTAACAGGGTGAAAAATTCATGATGGATTAATTAAATGTCTGTTCTTGTCTTATTTTAAAGCCTGAGGCGCTCAGACGCACTTTAGCCGAACTCAGAACTCCGATAATGAGACGCGTTTCAGCTTCTGTGCTGAGATCAGTTTGGGGGTTTTGGGTTACGTGTGTGTGTGTGTGNGACGCGTTTCAGCTTCTGTGCTGAGATCAGTTTGGGGGTTTTGGGTTACGTGTGTGTGTGTGTGTGTGTGTGTGTTTGAAGTTGAGTTTCAACCCAACAATTAAAGAAACAAACACTCTCCGTTTGGGGAAAAAGTCTGAGTGTTTACGTCGCTCTGCTGGTTTTTTATGTCTGGATGTAATGTGATATAGCATCTATTGGGCTCAGACATACAAAACCACCGGTATGCTCCTTTAAAAATATAAATGAAACCTAGACGGGGTGAATGAGTTTCCAGCAGAATCACAGAAAACCTCTGAGGAGACAAAAACTCCACAAAACCCAAAAACACGCTGCAGCTGACAGGATTGTCTGAACACGCTAACGCAGCGCTCAGCGTTGCTCCAGGCTGCATCAACTTAAAGGACATGGAGTCTTTGCTGCAGCTCTCAGCGCTTCCTGTCTGTAGCAGCAGCATGACGGAGGCCGCCGGCCCGTTTGTTAGCGTAAAGCATCTGCTGGGTTTGTCAGAGAGACGCCGTGGGCGCCGAAGCGTCTGCAGCAGCAACACGGCAGCAGGTCACCTCTGCTGCAGCTCAACAATGCAGCAGCGAGGACGACGCCAAAGACAGGAAACGCAGGAAGACACCAAAGACAGGAAATGCAGATTCTAAAGGTGATCAGACAAAAGCTGCAGACGCATTTCCTGTCTGATGACGAGAAACAATAAAAAAATAAAAGCTCAGAACCATAATGTGTTTAAGAGTTTGATGTCAGAAAATGTTCTGCTGGAGCGGCACATATCAGAATTGTTTTTCCTACCCTCCAGACTGTCATCTGTTTCAGTTCATTCAGTTCGACATAAAAATAAATGTTAGAGACGTGAAACGAGATAAATGATCATCAGAAAACATGACGGAACGTCGTTATTAGTTTTTGTGAAACTTACTCAATTTAATTGATCCAACATGGAGCTACATGGAAGATGATGTATGCCTCCGCCAGGAAATATAGTCCCAGGAGAAGATGACTTCTACAGAGAAATTAAAATGAGCGTTCTTTCTACAATCATGCAAAAGTGTAACAGGTGAAACGATGATTTTCAGGTGTTTGTATCACCTGAACATTTAATTTAGAAAGATTAAAAAAAATAAAAGCAAAACTAAAACACGGTTTTATGTAACAAAGAGGAGGGTGAGATGGAGTGAACATGACTGCAGGAGTGAAGGAATGAGGCAGCAACGTGAGGATTACACTGATTGGCTGCTGACTGATCATTGATTGGCTGGTGTGATTTATTGGGAGTGATCAGAGTGATTTGTAGCTGAGCGGCGTGCTCCTCGTCAGCGCCGCCTGTTTGTACGTTCAGAGGACGGAGCGAGGCGCCTCGTCCGTCTGGCATCCGGGCGACGCGCGGGGCGTACCAACGCTAACCTGAGCCTCTCCTGGAGGACTGAGAAAACTTCAGCAGTGTTCACGCTCCGCCGACTTCCTGTCTGCGTTGAAGCTGGCGCTGTGATGGAGCTGGACGGCGAGAACGGGGACGCATGCATGTCCGTCCTACAGGAAACATGAAATCCTCAGTTTGCTCTGAGAGGCGTGTTTGTGTTCCTCACCCGACACTCCTGATCTCCTGACGGGATCCGTGTCTCTTCCTGTCCCTGCCGAGTCGCAGATCCTCATGGCGTTCACGCTTCACGCCGATCTGAGACATGNCCTGTCCCTGCCGAGTCGCAGATCCTCATGGCGTTCACGCTTCACGCCGATCTGAGACATGAGTCAGGTCTGGTCCAGACTCTGTCCAGCCTCATCACGGGTCCTGTGATGCTGTATCAGGTCTCGGTCTGTGGGTCTGTGCGTCTGGCATGCGGGGGACATGCAGGACCTGAACCGAGCCGGATCTGATCCGAGACCCGAGTCAGACTGGATCCAGTTCCTACTCAGTCTAATCGGGTTTGGTTCTTGCTGCTGCTGTGGTCTGTGTATCCATACGCGAGTGGACTTCCTGTCACGTGGTGCATCGTCGTTTTTAGGCGAGAGAAACATGGCGTTCTGATTCACCGTGAAACAAACGCTGCCGTCTGCTGGTGGAGCGTCCTGGTTTTGTGGACGGCGTCTCGTTCGGGGTCAGACCATCCTNGGTGGAGCGTCCTGGTTTTGTGGACGGCGTCTCGTTCGGGGTCAGACCATCCTCGGGTTTGTTTGGATCCGTGTCTGGTCACATGTCAGCCTGACCGAGCAGAAACGTTCCCGTTAGATCAGGGTTCCCCGCCGCTCGCCGTTCAGTTCTGCAGAGAAACAGGAGATCCTAAAGAAAAGTGTTTTTTTAGNTCCCCGCCGCTCGCCGTTCAGTTCTGCAGAGAAACAGGAGATCCTAAAGAAAAGTGTTTTTTTAGACAAACAGCTGAAACGCGGCGAGGACGAGCCGCTCACGCCGCCATGGAACAGGAAGTCTTCGGTTTAAGGAAACGCTTCCTCATTTACAGGGCGACAACTTTTATCTTTTGCTAATTTAACATCCTGACACGTGGCTGCAGATGAAAATGAGTCAGTCCTGGTTAAGTCTGATATTTTTACATTTTAATCATCAGTTAAAATAAATAAAAACACAAATTTACAGCATGGCGAGTAAAACACCTCAATGATTCTAACGACCAGAAAACGTGGAAACATATGTGTATATATATGCATACAGTATATTCATGTGCAAACTAAGATGGTGTATTAGGGCTGTTAAAAAAAAAGAGGGCATTATTTTGAGTTTTTTAAACTGGTAAATTTTCCAGTTTAAAAGTCCGTACGCTGATGATAATTCAATGATTTTGCACTAAAAGTATTTCTTTATTGATAAATCCGATGGAAAAGTATAATTTAATAAGGTCATGTAGTCGCAAAAAAACTCACAAATTTGTGAGTTTAAAAGCTAAAAAAAATAAATAATTTTTAATAATGAATAAATTTTTTTTTTTTTTACATTATTTAAAGTAACTGATGCCTGTTAAAAACATGCGTGTTCGGACCAGGCCGGACTTTATGGTGTGCACCATAGCCTGCCATAAGTGCCGTAGAGCAGAGCGTATGCCGCCATGCACAGAGCGTATCCTGCTGCATGGACTACTTTTTACCGGACTACTTTTTATTTTTTACTACTTTTTACGGCTCAGTTTGAGAACCGCTCATCCAAACATCTTCACACGTGACACTGCACGTCTTTGGTTCCTGAGCAATAAACCTGCTGAATATCAGCTTCATACATGACGGATTCTACAGGCGTTGGTGCCACAGACAGATTTCTGACTTTATAGTTAGATAAATTATTTTATTAAGGTAAAATAATGAGAACGGGAATTGAACCGCCTCACGTTGTGACGATGCTGCAGTAATGACCTTATTAAATTATACTTTTACATCCGATTTGGAATAAAGTAATATTTGTGCTTTTAGTGCAAAATCAGTGAATTATCATGAACATACAGACTTTTAAAACTGGTAAATTTGCGAGTTTGAAAACTCTTTTTTTCATCTTGCGTGGCCCAAACACGCCAAACGGTCTGCAGTGAGT
Source organism: Lucifuga dentata (assembly GCA_014773175.1). Taxonomy (NCBI): domain Eukaryota; kingdom Metazoa; phylum Chordata; class Actinopteri; order Ophidiiformes; family Bythitidae; genus Lucifuga; species Lucifuga dentata. The sequence continues at coordinate 4,162 of VXCM01009941.1, read as the reverse complement.
AAACGTGAAGCGTGTCCTTGTGACTCATCAGCCACCGTGCTGACGTGTCCTTGAGCAAAAACGCTGTCAGCTTTGAGGGAGCTGCTGCTGAGCGGACCCTGACCTCTGACCTCTGTGTGTGTGTGTGTGTGTGTGTGTGTGTATGGATTTCCCCACAGGGATCAATAAATTATCACATCACACGACATCCTTCATGCTTAACGAGCGACTGTATGAGCCGTGACCTGATCGCCGGCAGCCAGCGTGTCTCGTTTATTTAACACAGTATGTATGTATGTATAGGTAGCATGTTTATTTAACACGGATGTCATCAACAAACATGACAGACGACAAGTTAATATACACATATACATACATACATATACATATACTGTACATACATATATATGTATACATACATATACATACATATATACATAATATATATATATACATATACATATTGTATATACATACATATAACATATACATACATACATACACACATACATGTACATATAAATCTATATGTTCATTTCTATACATCAACACCAGAACCAGGAAGTTATTATTCATGAAGACTTAATGCTTATTTTCATGATGGAGGCAAAGACTGTCCAGTAGCATGTTTTGGAAAATGGTTTACATACGTTACTGACAACCATTTCTTAAAACATACTACTGGAGCTGTAAATATTAGAATTGTTTTACCTACCTTCCAGACTGTTGTTGGTTTCAGTTCATTTCAGAATATAAAAATAAATGTGTAGAGACGTGAAACACACTGAGATCAGTAATCATCACAGAGAACAACACGTCTGTTACATGTTTTTTTGTAATGTAATTTTAGTTTTTCAAAACAGATTCAACACGGAGCTACATGGAAGAAATGTATGTCTCCTGCATGTAAAAACGGCTTTTACTGAGAAATTAAAATGTGTTTATCACCGAACATTCAGTTTGAAAGATTATGAGATTTGGCAGAATAACATGAAAACTAAAACACGGTTTCATGTTTTGGAAGATTGTTGTTGGTAACGTAACATGTATGTGGGTTGTATTTATTGGACTTTAACATGCAAAATCACCGGCATGATCCTTTAAAGTGTAAAGTACACCTTTAAAAACAACATGGATGTCATTCAAAAAGCAATCTCTGCACGAGTGTGTGTGTGTGTGTGTGTGTGTGTGTGTGTGTTCCAGGCTGCTGAGAGACTTTCATTAGGCACATTTCATTCCCGTGATATCACGGACTCCGTGACCTTGTCGACCTCCTGCATCTCCACACGCTAAAAGAAAATCTCATCAGAAACTCCAGCAGGAAGGAACACGTATGTCAACTTTAACACGTGTTTGATGCGTGTCTTTAGGTAAAAACGTGATGAACAAACAAACTTTAATGCTCATTTTTTTGTTTTTTTTCAAACCCAAAGAAATCAAAAGACACAAAATCTCCATCAGGCCTCCTCCTCCTCTCCTCTCCTCTAATCTCCTCTCCTCTCCTCTCTTCCTCTCCTCTCCTTTCCTCTCCTCCTCTCCTCTCCTCTCCTCCTCTCCTCTCCTTTCCTCTCCTCCTCTCCTTGTCTCCTCTCTTCTCCTCCTCTCCTCTCCCCTCCTTGTTTCCTCTCCTCTCCTCTCCTTCTCTCTCCTCCTCTCCTTGTCTCCTCTCCTCCTCTCCT
>VXCM01009940.1:0-10887 GCA_014773175.1 Lucifuga dentata | reverse complement strand
TCAGGCTCATCACTCTGACACTCTCTTCACCTCCAGTACATTCCTAACAAACTCCTCCTTCAAGATTGGGCTTAATTGTTTTATATTAAATTATTTTCTGAGCTTTTTCACATACTATGAATTTATAAGCTAAGTCATGAGTGTTACTAAAAAAAAATTGTTCATCTTGTCTATGAAAAAACTCTAATGTAACCTGAAATAATCGCAAGGACAGTGGACAGTTTGCTCTCAGCCAGGAAGAATTGTGGGAAAGTGTCAGCACCAAGTGATGGTGTGACGGCGTTTTGGAGGACAGAAACCAGTGTTGAGGTTTCTATTTGAAAGTTGGCTGCAGAAAAANAGAAAAAAAAAAAAATACTACTACTATAAAAATAATTATTTTCTGGAATAAGAACACATATCATATATTTTTTACAATTTGGACTTGATCTAAATCTTGATCTTTGCGGGGCACATGACTTACTTATTATATCAATCTGTATCTTTATCCTTGACCTGAATCCAGACTTGAGACACATTTTGGTTGATGCTGTCGCCAGCAGGAAATACTGTTTCAGTGAGAACATATTTAGAGTTTTATTCATAATAAGAGGGATATTCACATCAGTGAGTATATTGGGTTCTTCACTGTTAAGGCCATCTTATGCTCACTAGAATGGAGAGTACTGCAGTCAAAATACTTTAATGGTAAAAAATAATGAGTCCCTTTTGCACACACCCACACACACACACACACACACACAGTATATAGGTCACGTCCCAAAGTTAATGGAGCGATAGTTGTGTTTTGTTTTTACAGCTCACCTTAAGGTACCTATCTGAGGAATAATCATCAAATTTAACCTTGACAGCTTCTCCAGTGCTTTTCAAACCGAGTCCATGGACGGGCTTCATAAAAAAAGAAAATCATGATAACTACACAACACGCTGCGATAATTGAAATTCTTACATTAATCACCACACCAGTGTCCTGTTAAGGTAGCGTTTGTTGTAAGGTGTGTCACAGGTAAAAGCCAATGAAGACCAGCACGTTAATCAGCTGATTCATATTTACAAGCCACGATTTATACAAGCTCATGTTGTGTTAAAGCAACGTTGAGACATTAAAGTGGCCAAGAAAGACTAAATTTTCTGGTTTCCAGCTCTGTATGTTAAGAGATTGACACTAAGATAACATAATATCCACAACATTAATCTTGTTTGAAGGAGACATTTCATTTCATTTTTTTAATGGCATTTCAGTCAACCCTAAACAAACCACAAATAAACAGGACCATTTTGCATCAATGTGCAGCAGGTTGGGGGACTGAGTGACCTCAGAATGACCTATAAAATATTCTTTAATATCTATAAGAAAAAAATAAATGATAGTAGCAAAAATGACAATTTAACAGCACAAACTGAGATGATTTTCCCAGAGTTTTTTGTTCGTTGGGGGCCAAACTTCACTCAGGTTTGTAGGTCGTCAGCTGTCCTTTCTTTTAAGGGTGTAAGAAGAGTCTCTCCTTCTCAAGAAAGATCTCTTCAAACAAATTTCAGAGGACCTTTTACACAGTAAATTTTTCTGTGTTGAATTAACACTATGAGAGTTAATTTAACACTAGGCCTGAGTCTGTTTGGTCCCATTCAACTCTTATAGTGTTAATTCAACNGAGAGTTAATTTAACACTAGGCCTGAGTCTGTTTGGTCCCATTCAACTCTTATAGTGTTAATTCAACACAGCAAAATTTACGATTAACTAGATACAGGAAGCTGGAAAAGGGTTGAAAGGCATCTGTAAAGACCTGAACGTTCATCTATCAACAGTAAGAAATTCAGTCCTGCTGCTACACTGCTCAGTGCTGCGTCCTGCAAAGATCACACCACAGACACAACATGCAACGCTGATGATTAAGAATGCAACCCAAGACCTGCAGGAATCTCTAAAAGTGCTAAACTCTCTGTTCATTTGTCCACTGAAAAGAAAAACACTACAAGATTTTTGTTCCTAGAAGGACACCCTAGAGCAAACTGCTGCTCTTAATATACATATTAAGATATACACATTACTGTATACACATTACTGTATATTAAGATATACATATTACTGTATAAATAAATATAAATAAATAAAGCCCCCTGGATATTCCATAGCGCTTCTGGGGCAGTGTTCTGTGGTCACATTAAACAAATGATGTATCTTACTGACAGAAATGAACATCACTGTTTGGAGGAAAAAGGTTCTCCTCATCTCATTTGTGATGCATGGTGGAAGCAGCAATACGGTCTGGTGCTGCTCTGCTGCCTCAGGGCCTGGACAGCTTGCAATGATTTTACAATAGCACTAGCGCCACGAGACTTTGGGACTAATGGGAATTCCCATAGAAGCACAAAGCTAGACTCTAAGTCCTGGTTCTGAATCTGTCTCTGATGGAGTCAAACCAGGACTTAGATATATGTAACACACAGGTGTAATCCATGGGCTGATTTCCAAAAAAACTGGATGACACTGGTTCTATGGTCAGCCTGCACTAACTTCACATGTAGCATTCAGCACATCCTCATCAACCCAAGCTAAGCTGCAGCCATGCTAACAGGTGTTCATGTACATTGGAAAGTACTGACTAACAAAAGAGCAGTGAAAAAAATCTCATAACTCAGTACAGTGTTGTTAAATATATAACAGTAAGACATGAATATCATATTTTCTTCATCAGCCAAAGCACACAGTTAAAGCTACTCACTCAGTGGAGGTTACTGCTGCTAAATGAGGTTCTACCAATTATTAACTGGACAGTGAACAATTTGTTCATTAAACGTATGAAAACTGTGAATGTGGTTGTGTACATTCTCAGTCTCAAATCAGAACCAATCAGTGGTTCCCAACCCATCTATTTGCAGGGAGAGATGGAAAACGTCTCATCAGAACCAGTATTGAAAATGTCTGAAACAAGGGATATATGAAAGAGTCAGTATACACTGTATGAAAATCTAGAATAACTGAAAATAATTTTAATATTGTCAATGAAAAGGATCAAAACTTTAGTTTTGGTGATGTGTCTTAGGTGTAAGGCAGCAGGATGGTGTCTACTCACTGTTTTTTTTTAGGTTAAAGAAATAAAGTGGCAGCAGGGAGAGTATTCTGCTGTCTGCTTTTTTAATCTGTGATTTGAGAAAAGCAGCACTGTATATCTTTGACTCAGATAAAATCTTATCTTATTTAGCTTATTTCCTATCTTATTTATCTTATCAGATGACATCTTATCTTATTTAGATGAAATCTAAATGAGTCACATTTTGGTTTTGGTTCTGCAAGTATTTCATACATACTGTATGTTTTTCCACCTGTTTTTTAGTTTCAGCTGACAAATGATGAGGTCATATGTGACTCTGACCTGTATGTTTGTGTATCTACGTGTTCAGGCCGTTGACGCAGGAGGAGATTACTCAGCGCAGGGAGCTGGCGAGACAGAGACACGCTGACAAGATGGCAGCTGACCGGGAAGCAGAGAGCCGCAAAGATGTTGCCTCCTCAGAGCAACCTGCTGGACACGGTGCAGGTACAGACCCATCAGATTCATATCTGTCTCTCTGTCTTCACTTCTTTCTTCATGTCTCTGAGGTTGAGGTCTTCATGGGTCCAAAATTTTGGATGTGACCCAGAACACACAGAAAACCTACTCAAGCCTGATGTGCATAAAGTGATGTGGCTGACCTTTGACCTTTGGGAGTTTNCACAGAAAACCTACTCAAGCCTGATGTGCATAAAGTGATGTGGCTGACCTTTGACCTTTGGGAGTTTGTTCTAAATAACTGGTGTACAGAAACTAAATGCTGCTTCCCCATGTTTAGTTCTGAGTGGAGGAACAGAAAGCAGAGCAGAACCAGATGATCTTAGAGGTCTGGAGGTTCAGAACACAGAAGCAGATCTGAAATATATTTTGGTCCTGAACCATTTAGCAGCATTTTAAACTCTGTTCTTTGGGAGACTGGCAGCACTGGAGATTTTTTTTTTTTTTTTNTTTTTTTTTTTTTTTTTGTGGTCTCAGAACCCTAGCAGCAGCATTTTGGATGAGCTGAAGCTGTCTGATTACTTGTTTAGGAGCCCGTAAACACAATACAGTAGTCAGCCTGTGGAAAATAAAGGCATGAATAAGCTTCTCTAAGTCTGCCTGGATATGAATCCCCTCATACATATCCCATTTTTAAGGTGATAAAAGGCTGTTTTTGTTACTGATCTGATGTAATTGTTTAAATTTAAATCAGAGTCCAAGACCACACCAAGTTTTCTGATCTGGCTTCTGGTCGTCAATGAGAGACATTTAAGATGAGTGCTGATTTTTTTGTCTTTCCAACTTTGCCAAAAAAACTAGTATTTCAGATTGTTTTGTATTATTTAATTGAAGAAAGATCTAATCTAATCTAATCTGATCTACTTAATGCGCCTACTTAGTGCTCTATGGGGCTGTAGTCACTGGTTGATGTGACTGTATATATATTTGAGTGTCATCTGCGTAGCTATTGTAGGAAACTCTGTTTTTTATAATTTGTGCTGGTGGGAGCATGTCGAGGTTGAACAGCAAGGGTCCAAGAATTGACCCTTGAGGAACCCCGCATGTCATCGTTGTTTGCTCAGATGTGTAGTTCCAATAGACACAATGCAATTTCTGTTGTTTGATCTGTTGTTTCAGCTCCGTTCCATTTTTCCTGCACTTCAGTGTCTCACCTCCAAAAGCACATTTTGTCCTTGTGGGGATTATGAACCAACCATGATCAGAGCTGACAGTCTGCTCAGGTTGGGTCTGGGTTCAGAGGAACCGAGTGGACCCATGAAGTCCTGTCTACGGGATAGTAGTTTAGAACGGTATTGAAATTACTTTGTTTTGGGGGAACAATATCTAATTGCAGTTAGTGATTTCAATTAATATTTCAACTGCATTAGCAGAGAAATTCTGTTTTTTTTTTTTTTTTTTTTTTTTTTTTTGCACCATTTCATTCCAGACATGAGAAGACATGATTTAAATAGTCTTTGCATCAGGTTGCAGCACATTCAAAGTAATTTGACTCTAGCAGTCATTTATGTATTTACTGTTAATAATTACCCTGCTAAATTTAAAAGATGTAGTTATGCAAATATTTGAATCTCTGATGGTAATTTGTGGACGACTTCATAAGTAAGCCCTTTGCAGATATAAAAAAAACTCAAAACTGTGGACGTGGTCAGTCTTTTTGTCTTCTGGTGCGTGTGTGTGTTTCTGTTTAGCTTTCTGTGCCCCTCCAGTCCTGACAGATCAGTTTTGTAATTACTGCTAACATCAGCATATAGTGTGACTGCAGTCAGAACGCGATGGTTTACTGTGCCTGAATCTCAGGGGAACATGTGTGTGTTTTCTGTGTCTGTCAGCCAAGATTGAGAGTCTGACAGTGAAAGAGCCAAAGCCGACGGAGGAGGAGAGGAAGGAGACTTTCATAGCATTTGCCAGAGTCTACAGCGGGCTGCTCAGCAAAGGACAGAGAGTATTTGTTCTCGGACCAAAGTATGACCCTGCCCAGGGTCTGATCATGGTAAACCCACATTTATTCATTTACCGCCCCTTTCACAAGTTCAAATCTGTTAACAAATGCTTAAGTGTCACTTCAAAGCAGAAATTTTTAACACTAAAATAAAAGTTAGATATAGTAAATTCTCAAAAAAAGGCATGTACTCACATAATGGCTGAGTACTAAATAATAGTGCTTTCTATATTGACAAATCAAGAATGATCCCAAATAGACTTGGAGAAAAAGCACAAAGGAAAACAGTTATCAGCACTGTCATGGCTGACATGGTAAATGTAACAGAAATTGCCGTGCATTTTGCATGGCATTCATTTCATCAGTACAACACGACTGTGTTGTACTGATGAAATTAGTTTCTTGTTTGAGCTGAAACATGGCACAGACTCACAGGCTGATTTATTCTAATGGATTCTACTTTGGAGGAATTCTATATCCATCTGGTTTGGGAATGCATTGAAGTCCCCCAGGAATCAATGGCCTGGATTTGGCTAATCTATCCATTGATCGATCCATCAATGGATAGATGGAGCCAATGGAATAGATGAATTCCAATGGATCCATCTATCCATTGGAAAATGGATAGATGAAATCCACATTCCTGCAGATGTTTCACAATAAAAGACTGTTGGGGAAGGGAAGGGATTATGAACTTATTATCAACTGCTGGATGGTTTTTAATGTGAAACAGAAGCAGGAAATATTGAGTTTGCATTAACAGCAAATTAACATTGCAAATGGGAAAAGATCAGAAGCACAGGTAGTACACAGGTGTTTGTCATAAAATCAATTTATTTCTGAAGCTCACATAAATAGATTTTCCCAAACTCAGTAGCTGATTTGTTAATTTCTGTATTTTTTAAGTTACAAAGTAGGGGTGTAAAGATGCATTATTAAGGTAACGATTCATCTGCATCGATCCGACATGTTAATAATCGATTATTTTGCTCAAAATTAAACATTAAAAATAATACTTCTTCCTCTTTATAACATACCGGTATTTACGTGTTGCTCCTACATGGCATGTTGCAGCTCCTTCACTGTAACAAAGTGATGAGCGGCTGCTGATGAATTCTAACGTCAGCTGCAGAGACATTTTCTAAAGACATGAACAGAGAAAATGCTAGAAAATACCAGAATCTCTGCTGCTGGAGACTGTTTGCTGGAAAATGCGTGAGATAGGAGTCCCCTCATGCTAAAGTTTAGCCAAACGCACTGAAATTTAGCTAAACACTCTGAAGTTTAGCTATACACATTGGAGTTTAGCAGAACATGTTGAAGTTTAGCTAAACATCTAAAGTTTAGTTAAACACCCTGAAATTTAGCTAAACAGGCTGAAGTTTAGTTAAACACTCTGAAGTTCAGCTAAACAGCACGTTCAGTCAGAGACGTTCTGCACGTTTACATGCATGCTGTGCTGTATTACTATTCAGGCAATAAAGTGAATAATACCTTTAAATGATGGAATTAATATTAATAGGATTAATAGGATTCCGTGGTTCACAGANTAATACCTTTAAATGATGGAATTAATATTAATAGGATTAATAGGATTCCGTGGTTCACAGAATATAGGTAATAGTAATTGTTGTATGAGGGAGAGTCCACCAGTAAAGTAAAAACAAAACAAACAAAAAAAATCAAATCAAAATCATAACAATCAAATCAAAATAATCAAGGGTTACTACCCTTATTTATTTTTATCGTATTATTTTTTATTTTGTCTATCTTATTTTCTAAAATCTTGTCTGATTTTTAATGGGTCAACTGGATAGCATCTAAATCTCTCTGTCCATCTCAGCCCTGCATTTCTTCTTTTCTCCTTCCACTCTTAAGTAGAAAAACTGAAGTAGAACAACTTCATCTATGCTCCATTTACATGCCAGTGTATTTGAGGCAGACATTTGTTAAAAATATGAAGAAACTGGCTTAATAATATAATTGATATACTGATGTACCATGTAATGGCAATACAACTATGATGAGGCAATACATTAGAGCAACAGCATCAATGATTTTTCAGGATGTCATGGTGTATGGTTTTATCAAACAAGCATTTCACATTTCCTCTTCTCAGCATGAGGCCAATCAAGACTTGCTTAAAGTGAACCACCCATTTTGCATGTTTGAGCCTAATATATTCAATTTTCATACATGCTACGTTACTGAAAATCATTTCCCAAAGCATACTACTGGAACGGTGAATTAAAAATGTTTTTCCTACCTTCCAGACCTCCATTGGTTTCAGTTCATTCTGCTATTAAAATCAACTTGTTGATACTGTAAACGTTCTTGGGATAGGTAATCCATCATCACCAACAAGACGTGTATTCAGGTTTTTTTAGAAGCTATGCAATTTTAGTGTTTAAGTGCAATAAAAAGCCTGGAGTGAATGTATGCCTCCACCAGGGAATATAGTCCCAAAAGAAGACCTGTGTTTATGGAAAAATTTAAAGGACCGTGACTTCATAAGGCTGTGTAACTATTAGCAGGAGAAACATGGATTTTTAAGGTGGGTGTATCACTTGAATATTTGATTTGGAAAGATTAAGAGATTTTGCCAAAATATCAGGAAAGCTGAAATACGGCATGCAAAATGGGTGGTATGGTCCTTTAATGAAACAATCCAACACTTTAAAATGTGTGTTTGCTGTCTACAGATTCAGACAGGAAGCTACATTTTGCAGTGGTGGAAATGTTCGCCTCTTAATGTGAAAGTAAAGAGTCATCTGGGTTCTGTTCAACAGATGGAAATTAGCTTTTAGCTAAATCTGGCACAAAGCATCTCAAGTTTTTTGTGCATGGTCCCTGTTTAAATAAACTAAAATAAAATAAACCTTGCAATATTTTCCCAAAATGTTGGCAAAAAAGTTGAAGTGTTTTTTAATGTTTTGTCAAATGCATTTCCAGTGTTTTTAACGGCGTTAATGTCTCATCCCAAGTAGCTTTAAAAGAATCTAACAGCAAGATTGTTGCCAAGTTAGTAAGAGCAACAGGAGCTCCTCTTTCTCACAGCTGCTCTTCTCCCTCTGCTTCTGGTAGCTGCCAGCAGGCTGCAGTGCTGCAGACCCGCTGCCCACGCTGCCTCATCTGTCCTGTTGTTCCATGGAAAGTCTCTACCTGCTGATGGGTAGAGAGCTAGAAGAACTGGAGGAGGTGCCTGCAGGAAATGTCTTGGGTAAATACAGCATGAGTTTCCTCTTGGCAGAGTGTATTCACACTTACTGTTTCCTTTGGTCCACACTGTCGTTGAAAGTAAATCTGTTGGATTTTTCATTTGAGTCACACTGAGCTTCATACTAAGGCGTCATAAGTTATCTGTGTGGCTGACTACATGTTTTTCTAGTTCCTAGCAACACCTCTTTTATTCTAATAACAAATTTCTTGTATAATAGTAAATTACATGAGAAATTTACTCGACATCCTACATCAGGAAAGGCAGTAAATGAAATAAGTTTATCTTTCAAGCATCTGAAGCTTGTTGTGAAGTTTTCAGAGTATTTTCTGACCTACTTGTCTGGTATTGGTGAATGTCTTGTCAGTATTGATTTATACAGCTACTTTAAGCAGCATGTGTTTTTCTTTTCCATCCCAAAATTCCTGAAGTTCATTAAGTCCAAAATACAAAATTCTTTTTCTCTTCCTGATACGTTTTTGATTAACTGAGCAAATATGTGCTCCAAATGAATGACTGCACACACATGTTCTCAGGTTTCCTCTGAGAGACACACACACACACACACACACACACACATACATACACACAGCCACTCCATATCCATCCTTAATATAGCGCTAATAGGCAAATCTGTAGATCTGTGCGATGGTTTTATATTCTATCCTCTAATGAAGAAGCAGTCTTTCTCTAGAAACATCCATGAGTCTGTACATTTCGATACACAATTACAGTGAATTAAACATTATTTCTACTCCTAAAGGGTCCGGCCTTAGTATATATAGTAGTCAGGAACTTTGTAAAGGTTAATTTTTAGATTCATATATGTTTAATTTTCTGGCCATACAGTCCAGCTGTAAGTCAGCCACTGCTTAGTGTGTGTCTACAAATATTTTAATTTTTGATAACACTGGAAGTTTGTTAAAGTGGAGTTGCTGAAAAGATGGAAACATACTGAAATCATCACTAAACTTATGTAATCTCACAAAAGTTTGAGTTTTTTGGCTCCCAAACTGCAGTTTGAATAAACTGTCAAAATGACGTCATCCTCTCATTCTGACGTTATTTTGATAGGCTGATGTACCTAAGTCATTACTGCATCATAACGAGTGACATTAATGGGAATTACACTTTGTGAACATATATGACTGTTGTCATTAAGTATTATGCACCATTTGATGTATAGATGACATTTGTCAGTATAACTGCCTCAAACATGTCGTTTCCATTCAGAAGCGTTGCTTCTCGTAGCAGTCTTCTGTAAAAACTCAGTTCAGCAAAAATAGAGGAAAAAGCTGCCATCTTTAAAGCTTAAAGATGGCAGCAAAGAAAAGAGCCACTTGTGGTTAAAATATAACACAGGAAGGCTGTGATTGGCTCTGGCAGCCTCTGCATAGGGAGGAGGCGATGCATCCACATGAATATTCTGAGTTCAGCAACTGTCATATCAGATGGACTGATCATGGGCATCATATACTTTTATGACAATCCAATGATTTTTTTTCTTTGATCTCAACCATAGTTGTTGAGTTGTAAAGCTTCTTAATGTTATGTCAGTGTGTTATTAGACAGTTAACTGCTGTTATGACAGCGTCATGAATTATCGCAGTTAGTAGGCAGACAATGGGCCTGAATGCAGACTGAGGACATGCAGAAGTTTCAAAAGGAGTTTATTATATCCGTCATCTTCCAACAGGCGGATAGAATCAGGAAAAAAAACCATTAACCAAGCAACATAATTTTGCTCTGTACATGTTTGTTCAGGCTGACAGCTGGTTGTTACTTGTATTATTGAATGGCTGAAGAAGCTGAATGAATGTCTAAGTATTATGAAAGAGATGTGCAGGATATTGATGTCCAGTTGTCATGGTGCTACAATCAATAGCTGAGAGAGAAACTGTCAATAAGACAATCCAGCCTTAAGTGGAGTTATTATTTGTTCTGGACTGTCAGCTCACTGGTGGAGTGGGAGTGGATGTGGGAGTGGCCTGTACATGGAGAAAGCCTCCACTCACGCTTTAATGGCCCAGTTCAAAAACAAGTTTAGGCTGGCAGCAAAGGGAATTGGATCATGTCTTCGATTTAAAAAGAGGGAGTCATATTTATACCGTACTTCAGGGGTCCCCAACCTTTTCTACATCATGGGCTGGTGTTTATTGATCTAAATGTTGTGGGG
>VXCM01009939.1:10000-11174 GCA_014773175.1 Lucifuga dentata | reverse complement strand
TTTTTTTTTTTTTTTTTTAATTTTTTTTCTTTTCCTGATTTTATTTAGTAAATCTGACTGATTTAATGTAGGCATTTGTTAGATTAAATATTATGACTTCTGATGCTTTTGATTGGCTGATGATAATGACCAATAAGAAAAAGGCACTGGACTACCATGTAAATAAACTGATCAGCTGAGGGTTTAATCGATCATAGTTATTGATCACTAACACATGTGATGTAAATACAGATTAAACATCATCAGATTTCATATGATGAAATTTACCACCAGACTGAAACACATCTTCATTTTATTGTGATGGTGTGTTTATGAATCACTTCCTGTTATGTGGATAAATACCACAGTAACACCTCTTTAGAGACAAACGATAAACGATTTTTAACGTGTGTCTACGTTTATCAACATGTTCAGTCAGTCAGTAATGAAGCTTATTTATAGTTTAATTCATCATTTATTCTTCTCTCACTGGAAGTATCTGCTTCCGTCGTCCAATCAGAAGCTCCAAATGACTTTTCACCTCACAAACATTTTATGTAGACAGATCTGAATCCTGTCTGTCTCAAAGCTGACCTGTCTGTCTGAAACCTGTCTGTCTGATCAGCTGACCTGTCTGTCTGAAACCTGTCACTTTCTGCTGTTTTCTAACATTCGAGTTTGCTTTTTTTGAACTGAGATTTAAATATACAGTACCTTCATCCTTCTTTCATCCATCTTGCTTCCCTCTTCTTCTCTCTCTGTCTCTCTTTGTCTCTCTCTCTCTCTTTCTCTATCTCTTTCTCCATCTCTGTCTCTGCCTTTCTTTCTCTCTGTCTCTTTCTCTTATCACTCTCATTTTCCTGCCTCTTTCTGTCTGTCCCCCCCTCCGTCTCTCTCTCTCTGTCTGTCCCTCTGCCCAGGTCTGTCAGGTCTTCCTTTGGTCTCCTGTTGAATTGATCACCAGGTGTTAATTAGAAGACATGGAGGGAGGATCTCTGGAAATGACGTGCACCTCAGTTCCAGGTGAGTTGTCTTACCTGTCATGATCTGATGGAAATTCTGAAAAATCTAATAAAATTACATGCAGGTACTTGACCATGTTCTTGTCATGTAGGACCTTGGCCGTGTTCTTGTTGTGTAGGGACTTAGCCGTGTTCTTGTTACGTAGGGACTTGGCCATGTTCTTGTCGTGTAG
>VXCM01009939.1:0-2500 GCA_014773175.1 Lucifuga dentata | reverse complement strand
TGAAGAGCTCAAACAGCCAAATACAACAAGATGAGTTTGATGCTGCTGCCATGTTCTTTTGCTGCATGAAGGAACATCAGCAATGTGCTCCACGCGTGTCCTCACAAGTCACATACACACGTGTGCGTGGGTGTGTGAACAGTCGGCCATAATGAGTTGATATTGCAGCATTGAACACTGGCATGTGATGGGAAGTGTGTGTGTGTGTGTCAGATATTCAAAAAGTCACAGGCACACACTCATAGGGCTGCAACTAACGACTGTTTTGATAGTCGAATAATCTATTATTGAAACGAATAATCGATTATTCGGATGATGAATTGCACAATTACTCAAAGGCTCTTATTTAGCTATCAGCTTTTAATTTAGCTTGAGGCTGTTTTAGGTGCGTGCTAAATTACAATAAAGACAATAAAGATGAAGACTTCATTCAAAAATGCATCTTAATGAACTTTCTGCTGATAGAACAGAATGTTATTCAGGTCCTGTCGTGTTCTGTTTAACTGTAACATCCACATTTATCAGATCTGTGACCTGCTGATACAAAAGATAATAAAAATTACTATATCCATTTTTTTCTGTCAAAATTTAAAACCGAGGATAAGCAAAGTAGCAGCAATAAAATATAACAAAACTAACGTTTGCTAATGTAGCTAGCTAACTAGCTTACCGAGACGAGTCTTCATCATCCAGAGAGCCAGTGAGCCTCCTCTTCAGATGCTGCAGCATAATGTGCTGCCAGGAAAGCTCAGCTTTGCTAATGTTGCAGTTTACAACCTTTTTGGTTGAGTAAAGAGTGAAATGCTGCCATGCTTTGTGTAGTGTTTGTAGTGAAATGAGGCAGAATCAAGTAACAGATTACAGGTTTTTGCTTTTTTTAATAACAGCAAGGCAAGCTAACTTCTTCACAGCATATCGCAATGATAATCATGAACCACATCACTTCCTGCTTACTTTTTTTTTTTATCATGCCTTATGTCACAGCACCACCTAGTGGTATATGAAGAAACGAATAATTACAAAAGAACACAACATCCCCTCTTTACTTAAGAATTAATGTTCCTCCAAATGGCTGTATTATGTAATTAAATTCTTCACCTGTAACACAACTTTAGGATCTCAATACCTAATGCAAAATAATAATGTGAAAGTGTAACAACAAAAAAATGTGCTGTTTCTTATAACCGTACCATTTTCCAACATATGTTGCCTAATTGTTTCACAGTCAGAACTTATTGTTTAGTGTCTTGATACTGATTCTGTTAAGTCTCATAGTCCTTGAGCCAACCTGGTGGCTTATGTGCTCTAACAGGACGGATTCCAGTTCCTGGAGCAGTTCCAGGCTTGACTGTTCCTTCAGTACCAGTTTTTGGCTGAACTGGGGATTTGGAAAGTCCATTGGGTACTGAGGCCAAATGGGAAGCATGCCATGTTNTTTTGGCTGAACTGGGGATTTGGAAAGTCCATTGGGTACTGAGGCCAAATGGGAAGCATGCCATGTTTTCCCATCATCCAGGACGTAGGTGGTAGGACCCACTTGCTTTTTGATTACGATGGGTGCAGAGAATTTTGGATGCCCCTTTGGCACATGAACAGNGGACCCACTTGCTTTTTGATTACGATGGGTGCAGAGAATTTTGGATGCCCCTTTGGCACATGAACAGATTTTCGCACCTGCACTCTGTCCCCTTCTTTGAATGAAGGAATGCGAGCTCCCCGTCTTGAATCACAGTACTTTTTCATGTGGGATTGGCGAAGGGCCACCCTGCGACGCACCTCGGTATTATGAGCCGTCACAGGTGGAGGAGGAAGAACGTTGAGCTTAGTTCTCATCTTGCGGCCATGCAGCAGTTCGAATGGCGATACGCCAGTCATGGCATGCGGCATAGCACAATATACTTGGAGAAAAGATGTTGTTGCACTTTTCCACGGTTTGTTTTGGAGAAATGCAGCTTGGATGCAACTTTTGAGAACTCTGTTGAACCTCTCTATTGCACCATTGGCAGCAATGGTGCAATCTGCTCCTCTGATAGACAGAGGAGCAGATGTGAGTGATCCCCCTTTCCTTGAGGAATGAAGAGAATGCATCAGATGTAAATTGTGGTCCATTGTCAATGACCAAACACTCCGGGTCACCATAGCGACCGAAGACACTGCAGAGGAATTCAACCACTGTTTCGGTGGTGACAGAAGAGGTGAAAGCAACTTCGGGCCACTTTGAATCAGTGAGAGTAACCGCTAACTTGCAATGCCACGTTGCAGTTTCAAAGGGTCCAACGATATCCAGGCCCAGTTTTCTCCAGGGTGCATCAGGAAGAGGCACAGGCTGTGGTGGTGCCTCGAAAACGTTTGCCAATTTGTCTGTCATCTGGCACAGTGAACATGCAGATACCTGAGAATGTACAAGGGCATCCATATCAGAGAACCAGTAGATTCAGATTCAGATCAGATTCAGATTAGATTTATTTGTCATATGTATGTTAACACAGGGTCAACAGTA
>VXCM01009938.1:0-10607 GCA_014773175.1 Lucifuga dentata | reverse complement strand
GTTAGATGGAGGCAGATGATTCGCTGTGGTGACCCCTGAAGGGAAAGCCCAAAGGAAAAGAAGATAGTAAGACTATACTAAGTGCATAGTAAGTCTATAGTAAGTGTATAGTAACACTATAGTAACACTATAGTAATTGTATAGTAACACTATAGTAATTGTATAGTAACACTATAGTAATTGTATAGTAAGGCTATAGTAAGTGTATAGTAAGNATAGTAATTGTATAGTAACACTATAGTAATTGTATAGTAAGGCTATAGTAAGTGTATAGTAAGACTACAGTAATTGTATAGTAAGACTCTAGTAAGTGTATAGTAAGACTATAGTAACACTATAGTAATTGTATAGTAAGGCTATAGTAAGTGTATAGTAAGACTATAGTAACACTATAGTAATTGTGTAGTAAGGCTATAGTACAGTAAGTGTATAGTAAGAATGTAGTAAGTGTATAATGTGTATCTATGTGTGTGTGTGTGTGTGCGTTTGTATATATATACATACATACATACATACGTATATATACGTATATGTGTGTATATATATATATATATATATATATATATATGTATGTATATATGTATATATATACACACACACATCAGCAATGTTATAAATGGGAAAATCTATTTATGAATGATTCATATCTTTATCTATATATCAATTATTTCTGTGTGTGTGTGTGTGTGTGTGTGTGTGTGTGTGTGCACTCACAGCTTTAGCGAAGACTCCCATGAGTTCGGGGAACTGGTGTGTGAGCAGAGCCAGCATGGCGGTGAAGGAGCAGAGCCCTGCTGTGAAGAGGATGAAGAACGGGAGCTCCTTCTTCGGGTAGACCGACACCTCGTGAAACACTGCTTCCACGTGGAACGCGCACACACACGCACACACACACACACACACACACACACAAACATTAGAGCTAAATATCACATATGAACGTGTTAAATTTCTGCATCATATTCACGTCAAGCTTAAAGTTTCTGTTCAAACGTACAGCATGTTTCCATAGCAACGCACACCTGATATTTAGCATTAGCCAGGTGAGTGAGCTGCAGGAAGTCACATTTTATACACCAGGCGAGACATGGCGAGCGAGACTCAGTTACACAACGGCGTTTGTCTGACACACACACATCTCACACACACACACACACACACACACACACACACACCAGTTTGCCTGGTGGCTAGAAGCCAAATTAATCAAGTGAAGTTTTGTGTGTGAAGACAGACGAGCATCTGAGAAGACAGCAGGACGACACACAAATACACACACAATCTCTCATGCACACACTCACACACACAGTATTGATTTTTTTTGTGTTTGACTGAAACAGGAAATTGTCTTTAATTTAAACTTTTTCCTGCATTAGATCAAACAGATGACGATGATGATGATGATGACGAGTTTCTCTCATGTCCACACACTGTGTTCACTTCCTGTGTATGTGTGTCTTCCTGTGTATTCCTGCATGTGTGTGTGTGTGTGTGTGTGTGTGTGTGTGTGTCGGGGTGTCTCTTACTGGGTAGCAGCTCTCTGTCAGCCGTCTCTGTGCAGATGGGATACGGATAGAAAAGATGACCCTTCTCCAGAGGATACGGGATCATTCTGAATGCTGCGCACACACACACACACACACACACACACACACACACACACACACACACAGAGAGCACTACGTTTCACGTAAAGTCAGACAGCCCTTTACACTTTAGTTTGCTTTAGAATCAGAAAATGTCCTAATTTTTCAGAAAATATGTGAATATTTAAAATGAAATTTTTAAAGGAGCATACTGGTGATTTTGCTTTTTTGAGCCCAACAAATACAACCTGCATAAATATTATCTTACTGCAAACCGTTTTTCAATAATTACTACTAGAGCGGCAGATATTAGAATTGTTTTTCCGACCTTCCAGACTAACATAGTTTCAGCTTATTTATAAAAATCAACTTGTAGAGACCTGAAGCACGTTTCAGATAAATAGTCCATAAGAAAACATCTTTATTTTTATGTCAAAGTTACTTAAATTAACTGATCTAACATGGAGCTACATGGCAGAAAATGTATACTTCCGCCAGGGAAAATAGTCCCAGGAGGAAAACGTCTTTTACTGAGTTTTTAAAATGACTGTGCCTCCTGCAGTCGTGCGTTCAGGTGAGTCCATCACCTGAAGATTTGATTTAGAAAGATCAGATGTTTGGCAAAATAACAGTTTAAGAAAGTGATTGTCAGTAACGTAATGTGTCATATTTATTGGGCTTAAACATGCAAAATCACTCGTATGGTCCTTTAATGAGAAACCTAAACGCCGTGTGTGTGTGTACTCACTGCCCTCCCAGGTGCAGTGCAGTAGGTTTAGCGCTCCTTCCACTCGCTTCCAGTGCTGCAGGTGGAAGAAGGCGTACGCGATGGCCTCGCTGTCGCCTCGCTTCAAGATGTGCTCTGGAGGAAGAATCAGACTCTTCATCTCCAAAAGATACTGAGGGGAGGGAGGGAGAGAGAGAGAGAGAGAGAGAGAGAGAGAGAGAGAGAACTTTAAGTGATACAGAGAAGAAAATGTATTTCTCAGCCAGGAAATGCCGTCTGAGGAGCAGACGACTTTTACAGAGAAATTAGCAGCAATCATGTCTTCTACAGTCATTTTACATGGTAGCGGATTTTAACGTGTTTGTATCACCTGAACATTTGATTTTGAAACATCAGGTGAATTGACAAAATAACAAGTAAACTAAAATATATTTTGTCTTTTGGGAAACGCTTGTTAGCAACGTAAAATGTATACTGATTGTTTTTTATTGGTCTCAAACATGCAGGATAAGCTGTACGGTCCTTTAACATGCACCGTTTAATGAGAATCAGCAGTACGGTCCTTTAACGTGCACGTTTAATGAGAATCAGCAGTACGGTCCTTTAACGTGCACGTTTAATGAGGATCATGGTATGGTCCTTTAGCGTGCACGTTTAATGAGGATCAGCGATATGGTCCTTTAACGTGCACGTTTAATGAGGATCAGCGGTATGGTCCTTTAGCGTGCACGTTTCATGAGGATCAGCGGTATGGTCCTTTAACGTGCACGTTTAATGAGGATCACGGTATGATCCTTTAACGTGCACGTTTAATGAGGATCAGCGGTATGGTCCTTTAGCGTGCACGTTTAATGAGGATCAGCGGTATGGTCCTTTAGCGTGCACGTTTAATGAGGATCAGCGATATGGTCCTTTAACATGCACGTTTAATGAGGATTGCGGTATGGTCCTTTAACGTGCACGTTTCATGAGGATCAGCGGTATGGTCCTTTAACGTGCACGTTTAATGAGGATCAGCGATATGGTCCTTTAACATGCACGTTTAATGAGGATTGCGGTATGGTCCTTTAACGTGCACGTTTCATGAGGATCAGCGGTATGGTCCTTTAACGTGCACGTTTAATGAGGATCAGCGGTATGGTTCTTTAACCTGCATGTTTAAAGCGTGTTTCTTACTTTGGGGACGTGTGGGTTGAACTCCACGGCTCTGTGGATCGCTTCTACTGCGTTCATCTCTGCTGTGCTCAGCCCTCGTCTGGACGCCGCCTCTGGAGAGAATCTGCACATGCGCACACACACACACACACACACGCACGCAGACATACACACACGCACACACACACGGGTGAGCATGGAATGAGATTCATTATTGTTTTTTAGCACGGTGCCTAATTAAGCAGTTTCAATCCAAATCTGCATTCTGTATCAAAAATGTTGAAACTAAGATGTAAATAAAACAATTTAGTCTCTGATTCAGAGCAGAACAAATGATCTGCAGATCTGAAAACCAGTTAAGGGACAGTAAGTGGTGAATGTTTGTATGATTTTTATGATTATTTGTGTTCTGGTTATAAAAACACACAGCAGAACTCGTTTCTCAGGAATTCAGATAAAACCTTCAGGCAACACAAAATAACCACCAACAAATGCATGTCTCACGCTCTCTGAAGGTCTCCTCAGGCTGTTTCAGCTGTATTTGAAACGGTTAATATCGGAGCAGGAATGTCAGACAGTTAGTGTTTATTGTATGTGATGAAAAGCGATACTCACTTGTCTGATACCGCCCTGGCTTTGAGCAAGGCAGCTGTGTAGCATATTGTTGCGGATTTGGGTAAGCTAATATCTGTGAGGAGAAACAAAGCAGACATGGACAGAACGAGGCGTTTAGTGGATGCAGCAAAAGTGTGAAATTACAGTCAGGGCGAGTTAAAGGGCAGAGCTGCGTTCAAGAACCGCAGGAATTTCTAAAGAAATCATGGAGGCAGAAGTTTGAGTTCCTGTTATATATTTTACTCTTATAACAGTTCTGAGTGATTTTCCTGATTTCATTGATGTTAAATAATAAAATTTCTACTAAATGCAAATTTCACAAGATTAATCCAATACAGTTTGTGCTAATTGAAGACAAACAAAAAAAAACAAAAAAAAAAAACATTAACTCCACGGCAACACATTAAACACCATGAGCTGATTTTATGAACAGGATTGCTTTATACTTCGAAATAAAAACCTTCCTGTAAAAGATTTAAGGGAAGCTGTTTATTTTCTGTGTTGTGTGATCTAATCTAACTGATTAAGTCGTTTTTTAATTTTTAAAATCAACATTTTGTGAGTTTAATTTCTTCAAACAAGGATAGATAGCATAATGAGAGAGGGCCTTTCAGCAGCTTTAAGATGAGTTTCTGGGCGGTAACAGCTTTATTTTACAGGTCAGGACTGACAGCAGCATGTAGCGTGTAGCGTGTACGTCAGGTGATAAGGTTCATCAGGTACATCAGCCTGAGTTCTGGCTGTGATCTGAATCAATAACGAGAATAATCAGCCCGTTTCTGACACGGTAACTTCTCAACAAAATCCTCCTTCAAGTGGGTCGACAGAAATATACGTAACCTTGAGACTAAAAAGTGTTTTCTCCTGCTTCACGCGGCTCAGTAACAGGAAGTAACGTTTTATTCTGAAAGAGGACAGACCTTTTAAGTGGAATAACGTACAGAGTATGACTGGCTGAATTAAGTGAGCGAATAATGTAATTTTCGTGGAAGTGAGGTTGAGCCAAAGGTCAAGTGGAGCACTTCCTGTCACCTCAAACAACCTGAGATCAGTCAGATCATTTATAAATGAGGCAATTTAAAAGTGGTTGGATGGCAGGAAAAATAACTCAACAGCAGTCTGGAAGGTAGGAAAAACAATTCTAACATTTACTCCAGTAAGATGTTTTGGAAGATGGTTGGCAGTAACATAACGTCTACGCAGGCTGTATTGGCCTCAAACATGCAAAATCACCGGTATGCTCCTTTAAGGGACATGAAGGCCTTAAATAAACCTAAAGACACAGAACATTTCCTGACATTTAGACTTTAATGACAAAGAGAAAACATCTGTCCATGTGATGTCTGCTTCACGTGATCTCCCCTGCGTGTGCGTGCCTCACCGTCGTACTTGGCCAGCACGGCCTGCACGTCGGCGTAGTTCTGGAGTTCCAGTAGAGACTCCAGCAGGTTTTCATGGATGTTGAACATACTGAGGAGAGGGAACTCCTTCATTAACTGGAAAACACACAACTGTTGTTACATGTAACAGCAGACAGGGGGCGATGCACACACAGCAGCAGCTTCCTGTTTACCATCTGTTTACCAACACGCGTGACGCGTCTCTACTTACATCTCTCATCATTTTAACGGCTTCTCGTGTGCGGCCGAGTTTTCTGGAGCACATGGCCAGCCTCCTCTTTATGTACACCAACACATTAGTGTCCCTTCCTGGTGCACACACACACAACACACACACAACACACAAACAGAACAGGAATGAAACCTAAACAAAACAGCATCATTTACATTCAGTTATGAGGAGAAAATGAAACTGTGTATATGTGTGTGTATGTTGTGTATATGTACTCATGGTGCTGCGCCTCGTACTGCGTGCCGTGATTCTGTGTGTGTGTGTGTGTGTGTGTGTGTACTCACGGTGCTGCGCCTCGTACTGCGTGCCGTGATGCTGCAGCTGCTGGCTGCGGCGGTAGCAGCTCTCTCCTGCTTTCAGAGCCTGTTTGAACAGACGCTCCGCCTCCATGATGGTCGTGGCTTCTTCCTCCGCCAGCAGGATGTACGCCGTCGCACAGCTGGAGGACAGGAAGAGGAAAGTAGAGAAGAAGAAGAAGAAGAAGAAGAAGAAGAGAATATATCACAGTATCTTTTATTATTTTTATAAATAACTAATAAATAAAAACCTCAGATTTTCACTTGTTTCCTGAATTCATCAGCGTTCCCCAAACTAGTTTTCCCCAACGGCCAAGTTATGTCAACATGCCACGCCAAAGGTGCCCCCNCTCTTTACAACCGGAGCGGCCCGGCACCAAGTCCAGCACATCTGTTGTAGCGTTTGCGGTATTTTATAATCACCTTTTCTTAATAAAATGGAGATATATGAATATCTACGGAAAGCTTAGATTCTCCCAAACAAAATGAGCCCAAGCGTGACATTTTATAACATGTGATCCCGAGATAAGTGCGACTAAAGCACAAGATAGCCTCTGAGCTAAAAGCTAGCTTCATCGCTTCTCGATGATGTAACTTCAAAGAGCAGTCTAAATTTTAAAATCCCTCTCTGTGATTGGATAGCAGACTAGCAGAGGATTTGATTGATGGGTTAGTGGTCCTATCAGCTTTTACGTAGCCATGGCAACAGGCATGCATTCCCTGTGCCTAATATGTGCATAATATTTCATTGACAGACTGGAGACCATGTGTTCATTCCCCATGTAGCATTCACAATGTTTTATAATCGCCATTTCTCAATAAAACGGACATACATGAATATCTATGGAAAGCTTAGCTTCTCCTGAACAAAATGAGCCCAAGCTTGATGTTTTATGAACACGTGATCCTGAGATAAATGCGACTAAAGTACAAGATTTTTTATTTATTTTGGGAGAAGTCATCTGAGGGCCTGATAAATAGGACCCGCGGGCCGCATGTGGCCTGCGGGCCACCAGTTGGGGATTCCTGAGCTACATGATAAACATGAATGGGTCATGTGTTTTATGTCTGTTGTTTGCATGTTGAACGTTAGGCCACATTAAACCTGCTGCTGTATGACTTTATGAACGTCTGACAGGAAACAGGAAGTTGAACTCACTCTTCGAGCTCCAGAGCTTCATGTGCTGCAGAGATACGAGCCTGAGGATTCCTCTCTCTCCACGCCTTCTGCATGACTGCACACGCACACGCACACACACACACACAGGACCACATTATAACCTAAGCACATGAATCAGGATGTGTGTGTGTGCGTGTTCTTACTGGCGTCAGCAGGTCGGAGGTGATCAGAGTCACAGGTGAAGAAGGTCTGGTGATCCTGCGCTGACAGGTTCATGTCGTAATACGTGAGTGGCTCTCTGCCTGTGACCCACGTGTACCTGCAGCAACACGCACACACACGTATGTTTGTTTGTTAAAACCAGCCCGTGTTAACATCATTACAAGACTGAATGATGTAAAGAATCTTCTGGATCCTGAATCTGACCTTTAACCTCATCTTGCTCTCAGCGTTTCCTTTCTGTCTGCCTAATTTAATCAAATCTGTCCAGAACTTTCTCAGACATCCTGCTAACAACACGCAGGTCACATGACCCATCACATGACCTCATAACTCATAAAGGCATACCTTATAAAGGCGGGGCTTTACCTGCTGCTAAAACTCACCTGTTATATTCAGCTCCACGGAATAAATTCAGCGGATTTCTCCAGACTTTACATTCTGCAGGAGGAGACAGAAAAACACGTCAAACTACACGCAGCATCCTCACGGAAAGACGCAGAGTCCAGGCAGGAACACAGAATGTCCTGTCAAGAACACGGAGCGTCATGACGGAAACATGGAGTGTCGTGATGGGAACGTGGAGCATCGTGACGGGAACACGGAGCTCTGAGAGCTCAGCCACTGAACGCGCTGCCAACAACCTTCAATCATCTACTGCTCTGCAAGCTGCAGCAATAACAATGTTAAAGGAGCATACCTGTGATTTACATGGTTTGAGCCCAATAAATATAACCCACATACATGTTATGTTACTGACAACCATCTTCCAAAACATAACCAAACCCGTGTTTTAGTGTCCGTATTTTTTTGCAAAATCCCCTGATCTTTAAAATCAAACGTTTGCCGACTCCAACACATGGCGTAAAGACAGCGTTTCACTTCTCTCTAAAAGTCGTCTAAAAGGACTATTTTTCCTGGCGGAGTCATGCATTTTCTTCCGTGTAGCTCCGTGTTGGATCAGTTAAATTAAAAAAGTTTAACAAACATTTTTATAGATGTTTCATTTCTCTGTGGTGATTGTTTATCTCAACACGTTTCACGTCTCTACACGTTGATTTTTATGTCATAGGAAAAACAATTCTAATAGGATGCCTAGGAAAATTGTTGGTAGTAGCGTAACATGTATGGGGTTATATTTATTGGGACACTTAACAATATGGTCCTTTAAGGTTCCAAAATAAGAAGATTGCAACAGTTTTCATGTGGAAAATCTTAGAAATCAAATCCCTCTGCTGCTACACACACACACACACACACACCAGATTTTACACTACTGTGTGTGCGTGTGCGTGTAACGGTTCTTACCTGACACGCTTTGTCGGTTGGAGTCGGCCTCCCCGTTACTGGTGCTGGAGCTGCTGGGAGAGCTGCTGTCCACTCCGCCCAGCAGGGGGCGCAGGTGACTCACAGACACCTGCTCTATGAAGGACGTCCCATACTTCCTGAAATACCACCACTCAAAGATCTGAGAGAGAGAGAGAGAGAGAGAGGGGAGAGGAGAGAGAGAGAGAGAGAGAGAGAGAGAGAAGAGAGACAGAGGGAGAGAGGGGAGAGAGAGAGAGCAAAATAAGCTGAATAAACTGAAGCTAATTTATAAAGCTTCTCACACGTTAATCAGAGCGTCGTTATCACATCAGCAACACGTTGCTGTCAGGTGAGGCTCAGGTAAACATGCAGATCAGTGTGTTAACGAGCTGCTACAGAGAAACGACACGTTAAAAAACTCTGATTTACAGCTTCATGTTTAAGAGGAAGAGACTCGGTGCCACCAGAATGTCCATGAGATCAATTAAAACTCATCATTTTAATACACTGATCAGCTAATCGGGTTTATCTATCAAAGTTATTGATCACTAACACAAGCCAAATATCATTTAAAACGTCACTCAGATTTCATGCTGATGAAGTGTGATGAAATTAAAATGACTTCTACATGTGAACATGCGTGTCAGCAGGTGAAATATTGAAATTTAAGGTGTCTCACCTGAAAATTTGATTTTGGAAGATTAGAGGATTTGGCAAAAAAAACAAAATAAAACAAAACAAAACACGAAAACCAAAATGTGGTTTTATGTTTTAGAAAATGATTGGCAGTAACTTAACATGCATACATTTATTATCCTCAAACATGCAAAATCATCAATCAAAATCACCAGTATGGTCCTTTAAAACTGTTCAGTGGAAATTCATATTCCAGTTAAAGATAAATGACGAATATTGCTCCTGAAAAATCATTCGGCTTCTACGTTTCCAAGTCAGAACTCAACACATTTCTGAGTTTCTGACACACATTGGCCAAAAGGCTGCAGGGAGGAAACCAGTTAATTAAGACGGAGCTATTTTAACACGCAGAGCAGCGACGCAGCATCAAAGACTTTATTTTATCTAACAAAAAAAAAAAAAAAAGNAAAAAAAAAAAAAAAAGGGAAAGCCTCACTTACAATCTAATTTTACTTAGATGATTTTTGTCACATCTTTATTCATTCTGCAGATAAATGAACACTGACGTTATGAATTCTGTGTCAGGAGGCTAACGACTCCTTCAATCATGGAAATTTATTTTATTATATTTACCTCCACTGAAGACGTTACTGGAACCAGTAAGCTTTAAGTGCTGGTCACCAGTCAGGGATACAACTATGCCAAATCATATCAACTCATATCATATCATATCATTCATGACAATACTGTCACTTTTATAATAATAAAATTGACATGTTGATGACATGTTGATGAATTTTCATATCACGCACAAGAAACTACACATCATGTATGAAAGTATTAGCTCAGCATCTGATGAATTATTTTCTCTTTGTTTAAAATAGTTCAGCTACAAGCTAACTGGCTAACAGCTACAAGCTAACAGGCTAACAGCTAAAGGTGGAAACACAACAAATCAGTTTCTCCACCTGAAGCAGAAACACCTGAATACCAAGAAAGTCACATGAGGAGGAGAGCCAATCAGCTGATTAGAGACACAAAACAAACAGGAAGTGANGAGGAGGAGAGCCAATCAGATGATTAGAGACACAAAACAGACAGGAAGTGATGCTGACTCAGTCTAGCATAGCTGGAGCGTTAGCTAGCTGTACTTCCTGTGACAGAACAAGCTAACGGTGGAGTGAAATTAGCTTGTTGTGATGTATGATGATGTATGAACAGTGTTAGCTTAGCTGCTAACAGTGTTAGCTTAGCCGCTACGCTAACTTCAGGTGAGTTCTTGTCTTGTGGTGGATCTGGACTTCAGAGCGTAT
>VXCM01009937.1:0-21319 GCA_014773175.1 Lucifuga dentata | reverse complement strand
GTCAGTCGTTCTGCACACATCGTAATTGTACACGTGTTGTAGAGTCCCTGTCCCCAGAGTGTCTGAATATCGTGGTGGATAATATGGAATCACAGGGAGATGTGAGTGGAATCGAGACTGTCTCCATCTGTATATTTTCACTGATATAATAACCACTAAACACGTGATGAAGAGAAAAGAAACTACAGCCAAGGCCAACACTAGATAAAAAGTCAGGTTGTCATTGTACTCCTTGTCTTGTATAAAGTCAGTGAACTCTGACAGAACTTCAGGGAAACTGTCCGCCACCGCCACGTTAACAATGACTGNTCAGTGAACTCTGACAGAACTTCAGGGAAACTGTCCGCCACCGCCACGTTAACAATGACTGTAGCTGATCGGGAGGGCTGTCCGTTGTCCTCCACGATAACAGTCAGTCTTTGTTTCACAGCATCTTTATCAGTCACTTGGCGGATAGTTCTGATTTCTCCATTCTGTAAACCCACTTCAAACAGCGCCCTGTCTGGGGCTTTGTGTAATTTATAGGAGAGCCAGGCATTCTGACCGGAGTCCACATCAACAGCCACCACTTTAGTGACCAGATAGCCCACATCAGCTGAACGAGGAACTATTTCAGTCACCAGAGATCCTGCTGTCTGGACTGGATACAGAATCTGAGGAGCGTTGTCGTTTTGATCCTGTATCATTATTTTGACAGTTACATTGCTACTGAGTGGAGGAGAGCCTCCATCCTGTGCTTTGACTCGAAATTGGAAATCTTTTATCTGCTCGTAGTCAAAAGAGCGCACAGCATGAATGACTCCAGCTTCAGCGTTTATTGAAACGTAGGAAGAGACTGGACTACCACTGACAATCTCTGTGTCTTCGAGAAAGTATGAGATTCTGGCATTTTGATTCCAGTCAGAGTCCCTTGCTTGGATGGTGAATATCGACATTCCGGGGGAATTATTTTCAGTTATCTGAGCAACATAAGTGGTTTTATCAAATACTGGAGCATTATCATTTATGTCAGAAATTCTGAGGCGTAATATTGTTGTGTTAGACAAAGAAGGAGAACCTGAATCAGTCGCTTTTACAGTTATGTTATATTCTGAAACAAATTCTCTGTCAAAAACCGAATCAGTTACTAAGGCATAATAATGGGTCAATGTTAATTTCATCTTAAAAGGGAGATTATTATCGAGTGTACATATAACTTGACCATTTTCCTCTGAGTCTGCGTCGATCACATTAATTATTGCTAGCGTTGTACCTAATGCAGAGTCCTCAGGTACAGGGCTGGAGAATGACATGACATTTATTATAGGTGCGTTATCGTTGACGTCTAGAATCTCGACTAAAACTTTACTTGAATCTGTTAGACCACCTTTGTCTGTTGCTTCAATCATAGTTTCATATTTCTTATCTTTTTCATAGTCTACTTGCCCAACAAGTGTTATCACGCCGGTTGTCTCGTCCAATAAAAATATGCCAGTCAGTAGCTCTTTCATGTTAGAAAATCTATATGTAACCAGGTCGTTGGATCCACTGTCTGCATCACTTGCATTCACTGTTGTAATGTAAGTGCCTTTTGCTGCATTTTCCATGACTGTGGCCCTATATACAGACTGGTTAAAAACGGGAGGATTATCATTAACATCAAGGACAGTGATAAAGATATCAACAGTGCCAGATCTCTGTGGCGTTCCACCGTCAACAGCAATGAGAGTCAATGACAGTCTTGGCTGGCTTTCTCTATCTAACGGTTTTTCTAAGATCATTTCAGCGTATTTTTTCCCGTCTGGAGTTGAGTGTTGCTTCAATCCAAATACGTCATTAGTACTTAGTATATATTTCTGTAAACCGTTGTTATCCACATCTGCGTCATCAGCACTGGCTAACAAAAAGCGTGATCCCAACGTGGCGGATTCGCTTATTTCAAATTTAATTTCATTCTTCCTAAACGTCGGTGCATTATCATTTATGTCAGTAATTTCTACAGTTACTCGATGTAGCTCCATAGGATTTTCCAAAATGAGCTCGAAACTGAAGCTGCACGGTGTAACGTCTCTACAAAGCTCCTCTCGGTCTATTATTTCATTCACGACTAAAATGCCTCTGTCCGTCTTCAGCTCTGTGTACTGGACGCTTTGTCTGTTCACGATACGCGCCCGTCCAGAACGGAGCCTTTGCAGATCCAGACCAAGATCCTGGGCAACGTTACCAATAAATGAGCCCTTCTTCATCTCCTCTGGGATTGTATATCTGATTTGTCCAGAAACTATTTGAATGAAACACAACGAGAACAGCAACAACCTCCACACTGAACAACACCATTTTCCGCACCAGGAGTGAGGTCTCTCAAACGCCATTTCGCACAGAAAATGCAATGCTTACAGCCCGATGCATATAGTCCCGAGGAAAATAAAGGCCTTTGTAGGAATTATACTCCACAGTATAAAGTCCTCGGTCCGAAATAATTTGTCCGTCGTCCTGCATATATAATAGACAGTTTTTCCTCCCTTTGTTGAAAGCAAAACTGAGGGCGCTGCCTCCACTGACTCAAAAAACTGAATCCTCGTTTCACTGACCAACAGCGTCCCTTAGAGTCAAAATATTGAACATCAAGAACCAAGCAGAGAATTTAGAAAGGGTAGGATGTCAAGCAGAGACATAAAGCACATATCATAAACTACAACATGCAAAACTGAAAATGTCGTGGTTCCTTGAAAATATGTTTGTGTTGAAAATGTGTGCAACTTTATAACAATAACCATTAAAAATAACTATTAAATTATATATTAAATTAAATTTTATGTGTGTGTGTGTGTGTGTGTGTGTGTGTGTGTCCAGGAATACTGAGAAAATGGGTTTTAGTCTGCCTGAATTACATTATATCGCAATAACAGAGGAAACCATTTGTTAGGACAGTGTAATAGACAAAAGACAATGAAATCAATCAATGTCGTTTTTCAGAAAACGTGTCCCCTGCTTCCACGAGAGTTACTCAGGAGGGATGAAACAGGACATTCAACATATGAAAAGAACAATTTCACCCTCTAAAATGCACAAACGAACAGAATATCAAAGAACTCACCTCTAGAGGAGAGTCTGGTTCATCCAGGATGCTCTTCTCATTCTGTATTCGTTGCATCGTCCCTGCAGAACTGGGGTCCATTATCAGTACGTTCTGACTACCGACAGTGCCGAATTTACAATCGCTCTTTCTGGAGTCAGCAGTCCTATACGCATCGTAATTGTACACGTGCTGGAGAGTTCCCGTTCCCAGAGTGTCTGAATAACGTGGTGGATAATATGGAATCACAGGGAGACTGGAGTGGTAGAATCGAGACTGTCTCCATCTGTATATTTTCACTGATATAATAACCACTAAACACATGATGAAGAGAAAAGAAACTACAGCCAGAGCCAACACTAAGTAAAAAGTCAGGTTTTCATTGTACTCCTTGTCCTGTGTAAAGTCAGTGAACTCTGACAGAACTTCAGGGAAACTGTCCGCCACCGCCACGTTAACAATGACTGTAGCTGATCGAGAGGGCTGTCCGTTGTCCTCCACGATAACAGTCAGTCTTTGTTTCACAGCATCTTTATCAGTCACTTGCCGGATCGTTCTTATTTCTCCATTCTGTAAGCCCACTTCAAACAGCGCCCTGTCTGTGGATTTCTGCAGTTTATAGGAGAGCCATGCATTCTGTCCAGAGTCCACATCAACAGCCACCACTTTAGTGACCAGATAGCCCACATCAGCTGAACGAGGAACTATTTCAGTCACCAGAGAGCCACCGGTCTGGACTGGATACAGAACCTGAGGAGCGTTGTCATTCTGGTCTAGAATATGTATTTTAACAGTGACATTACTGCTTAAAGGTGGAGATCCTCCATCTTGTCCTTTTACAATAATATCAAACATTTTCATTTGTTCATAGTCAAATGATCGCACTGCCTGTATAGCCCCACTTTCTGCGTTAACAGAAATGTAAGATGATATAGGGCTACCATTATACTCAGAATCAATCAAAACATAAGACACCCGCGCGTTCTGCCCCGAGTCAAAGTCCTGCGCTTTCACAGAAAAAACATTTAATCCCGGGGAGTTGTTCTCCACAATATTAGCTTCATAATATCTCTGCTCAAACACAGGAGCATTATCATTGACGTCGGATACTCTAAGCGTGACTGTCTTGTTGGCTGAGAGTTGTGGGAGACCCTCATCCACAGCAGTGAAAGTAATGTTATAATCAGGATTGCGCTCCCTGTCGAGGTCACCGTTCGTTACCAGTGTATAGTAATTCTTAAGAGATGAGTGGATTGCAAAGGGAATGTTGCTGTTAATTGAGCAGTCTACTTTGCCATTTTTCCCAGAATCTATATCTTTAACGTTTATGATAGCTACAGTAGTTCCCCTAGGAGAATCTTCAGCAATGGGACTAGAAAAAGACGTCAGTGTTATTACAGGTGAATTGTCGTTCACATCAGTCACTTCAATTATTACTTTGGTCGATGCGCTTTGTCCACCTTGATCTTTTGCTTGAACACCGATCTCATATATTTTACTTTCCTCATAATCTATGAGCCCATTTACAGTTAAAGCGCCACTATTTTCATCCAGATTAAATACTTCAGCAACATTACCTGGCATGCGATTAAAGTGGTAAGTAACATGGCCATTCAGCCCCTCATCTGCGTCTGTTGCGCGCACTGTTATCACCGACGTCCCTTTTGCAACATTTTCTGTTACAGATGCCTTAAAAACAGGTTGCGTAAAGACGGGGGCATTATCATTTGTATCTCGGACAGTTACGTGTATTTTGAGCGTCCCCGATTTCTGTGGCTCTCCTCCGTCCACAGCAGTTAACGTAAGAAGCAGCTTTTCCTCTTTCTCGCGATCTAAACTATTAGAAAGATACAGCTGTGCATATTTAAGGCCATTTGGACTAGATTGGACTTTAATATTGAAATGCGTTGTTGGATGTAATGTATAACTGTGTAAAGCGTTAATGCCAACATCAAGGTCGGTTGCACTCTCTTGCAATAATTCAGTTCCTGGAAGAGCAGACTCTAGAATTTCTAAATGTATTTCTTTTTCAGGAAACATGGGCGCATTGTCATTAATATCTAACACTTCCACCACGATACTGTGCAACTGCATTGTATTTGTCATTATCGTTTCGAAATTCAAGCTACAAGGCGATGTCTGCCCACAGAGCTGCTCTCTATCTATCCTGTCTCCGACGACCAGAATTCCTTTGTCTGCATCCAGCCTGATATAGTCGCTGCTATCACTGTTAACAATTCGGGCACCGCCAGATTTTAATATTTTAGCATCGATACCTAAATCCTCCGCTACGTTACCTACAAAGGAGCCCTTTCTCATTTCCTCTTGGACAGAGTATCTAATCTGACAGACTGTCGCTTCAATGAGGTAAATAAGGACGAAGGCCCGTACTTGCCATTTAATCGACGCATCTCTGCTGATAAAAGGCATATTTCCGTCCAAGTCCATCTAAAGGTCTGTCGCAAAAAAAACTCAGAAACACAAGCCAGTAACGTCCCTGTGCTGATGCATTAATTATTAAATTACAAAGGGTGACAATGGATATGTCCGACCAAAGACGAATCATGAAAAAAAAGACTGAATGCTGTTGACATACTCCTACTCTCTGCGATACATTGGAGCAGTGCTGAGGGTGTAGCCGTGCTTCAAAAGCTTTACATGTCCTCTAAAGAGCAACAGCGGCCCTTAGAGATTAATGTGAGAAACAACACTATCATTGAGAAGGGGAATAAATCTCCTCCTAACCTTTAAACTAAATATTACGTATTATTTAGAATTCTGTGAAAGCCAGGCAGTTTACATTACATTATGCTTAATTCAGCGTATGTGCTGCATTAAAATGGGCAGTGAAATGTATAGAATGTGCCTAGGGAATATATATAAAGAAGTGCACCACATGACAAACAGAAAAAAGAGGGAGAGAACACACAAATCTGAAAAGTCATAATCATGATGGGATGCATGATAAAAACAAAATATATCTGGCAAAGGCTAGAAGGCATAAAGTTAGTGAAGTAATCAGACAACGGCATGAGGGTGGAATGAAAAGGATCATTGGCCTATACACAATTTTGGCTGCTTAAATCTGTGAATAGTGATGAGAGGGACGTAATTAAAATAGCAACAAACAGTCAGAAACTCACTAAACCAGAAAAACTGAACACAGTTTCTGAATAAACTCATGGTAGCACATACACAGCCACATTAAAATTACAAGCAACACAAAAAAGCAAACAGCTAAGTAAATAACCTATGTTAGACAAATGATCCCATGAAAATCAAGACAATGAAAAAAAAAAAAATCCAAANCACACACACACACACACACACACACACACACACACACACACACACACACACACATATATTCATATTTGTTATTGCAATTCCCATGTATATGAAATAACCCTGCTTAAAGATTATGTAGTAACAATGATAGCACTGTCATTGGCTATGAAGAGAACTTCCATACGGCCACTTTTTTCAAAGAATTTCTCCCCAGTGTCAGAATATACACCATGATATTCCTGGCACTCCAACTTAAGGCAAGAAAGATCAACAACAACAAATGTAATTTTGTTGAAGCAATCATTACTTGAACTTTCCAAAATATCTGATATATCTCATCAACAACCTGATGTATAAAAAAGAAATTGGGAATGAAATGATTACTTCACTGACCGAGGTAACGTATGCATTACAGTGAAGATTATAACCTGAATGTAGTCTATATATAAAGCCTATTTCTGTCATAATTTTGTGAAGACTGAATTCAGTCAATCTTGAACAACTCTTTCGGCAATTTCCACCTTATGTGTTATGAAGATGCCCTATGAGCAACACGCAGGGAAAGACGGAAAAAGCAATGTAGGGTGTAAGCTGAAAATACACAGTAGCTGATGCAAGTTTGTAAAGAATCGTGAATCAAAAGACTCACCTCTATAGGAGAGTCTGGTTCATCCAGGATGCTCTTTTCACTCTTTATCCGCTGCATCGTCTCTGCAGAACTGGGGTCCATTATCAGTATGCTCTGACTACCGATTGTGCCAAACTTACAGTCACTTTTTCTGGAGTCAGTCGTCCTGCATACGTCATAATTGTACACGTGTTGGAGAGTCCCTGTCCCCAAAGTGTCTGAGTAGCGTGGTGGATAATATGGAATCACAGGGAGATTTGAGTGGTAGAATCGAGATTGTCTCCATCTGTATATTTTCACTGATATAATAACCACTNGATTTGAGTGGTAGAATCGAGATTGTCTCCATCTGTATATTTTCACTGATATAATAACCACTAAACATGTGATGAAAAGAAAAGAAACTACAGCCAGAGCCAACACTAAGTAAAAAGTCAGGTTATCATTGTACTCCTTGTCTTGTGTAAAGTCAGTGAACTCTGACAGAACTTCAGGGAAACTGTCCGCCACCGCCACGTTAACAATAACTGTAGCTGATCGAGAGGGCTGTCCGTTGTCCTCCACGATAACAGTCAGTCTTTGCTTCACAGCATCTTTGTCAGTCACTTGGCGGATCGTTCTTATTTCTCCATTCTGTAAGCCCACTTCAAACAGCGCCCTGTCTGGGGATTTCTGCAGTTTATAGGAGAGCCAGGCATTCTGTCCAGAGTCCACATCAACAGCCACCACTTTAGTGACCAGATAGCCCACATCAGCTGAACGAGGAACTATTTCAGCCACGAGAGAGCCTCCTGTCTGGACTGGATACAGAACCTGAGGAGCATTGTCGTTCTGGTCTTGGACTACTATTCTAATAATAGCCATCGAACTGAGAGGAGGAGAGCCTGCATCACGAGCGGTTATGTTAAATTCAAACCACTTTATCTGCTCATAATCAAACGACTTCGCTGCATGAATGACACCATTTTCCGAATTTACTGACACAAGCGAAGACAGTGCTACACCATTAATCTCTTTGTCTTGCAGAAAATAAGAAACACGGGCGTTTTGGCCCCAGTCTGCATCAGTCGCCCTGACAGAAAACACAGAAAATCCAGGTGAATTGTTCTCTGGTATAATCTCATCATATTCTAATTTATCAAATTTGGGACGGCAATCATTCACATCTGACACTTTAACATTGATGTTTTTACTGCTGGACAGAGGCGGAGAGCCTTCATCAGAGGCAGTTATGGTGATATTATACTCAGGAATAGTTTCCCTGTCTAAGAGGGTTTCTGTGACTATTGCGTAATATCCGGTTAATGAAGATTCAATTTGGAAAGGTACGTCAGAATTAATAGAGCACTTGACAACACCATTACCTTCAGAGTCTTCGTCATTGACGTTAACAACAGCTATAGTAGTACCGGCAGGCGAGTCCTCAGATATGGCATTAGAAAATGACATGAGCTGTATTACAGGAACGTTGTCATTCTCGTCAATCACTTGAATGATAATTTTGCAAGTATCCGTATATCCTCCATGGTCACTAGCCTGAACGTTTAATTGATACGTCTTAGATTTTTCAAAATCTAATTTATCTGCAACTCTTATCTCTCCAGTATTAACATTTACTTCAAAAAGCTGCTTCACCTCTCTGGTGAAATGAGGGATGGAAAAAGTTACCTCACCATTGACTCCTTCATCTGCGTCACTCGCACTAACTGTGGTTATCACCGTTCCTACTGGAGAATTTTCTCTGACATCTGCTTTATAAACGGGCTGGATACACACCGGCGCGTTGTCATTTGCATCTAACACAGTGATATATATACGCACCGTTCCTGATCTATGTGGTTCACCGCCATCTGAAGCAATCAGCACAAGCGTGTGTGTTTCCTCTTTCTCTCGATCTAATGGGTTTTGTAAAATCATTTCGATTAAATTTCCTCCGTCTGGTTGGCTGTGTACTTCCAATTTGAAATTATCTGGCGGCCTAAG
The DNA here is from genome assembly GCA_014773175.1 of Lucifuga dentata. NCBI lineage: Eukaryota > Metazoa > Chordata > Actinopteri > Ophidiiformes > Bythitidae > Lucifuga > Lucifuga dentata. The sequence continues at coordinate 12,365 of VXCM01009937.1, read as the reverse complement.
TGTGTATTTTTGAATATTGTTAGTGCCAACATCAGGGTCGTCTGCATTCACAAGAGAGAAACGAGTCCCTGGTGCAGCATTTTCAACAATTTTCAAACTGATTTCTTCCTTTGGGAAGGACGGGCTATTGTCGTTTATGTCTATTACTTCCACGGTCACCCGATATAGCTGGATTGGGTTTTCTAAGATTACCTCAAAACTAAAGCTACAAGGCGTCGTCTGTCCACACAGTTCTTCTCTGTCGATTCGCTCTTTAATAACAAGGGTGCCTTTGTCTCGGTTTAAATCGACAAACTGTCGACCTCCTTTAGTAATAATACGTGCTTTACCCGATATCAGCCGCGACACATCCAAGCCTAAATCTTTTCCAATGTTTCCAACAAAAGACCCTTCCGCCTGCTCCTCCGGAATGGAATACCGAGCCTGTCCAGTCACGGAGTTGAGCATGTTAAGACAAAGAATGACGACCAGCCGCCATTGGCCTCTGCAAGCTGTCGTCCACGTATAAGCCATCATAAAGCAGATTTCTAGATGAGAAGTATTAATCCTCCCAAGAAAAATACATAAAAATATAATCCACAACGGAAAAATGTCTTCAGCAGACAAACACCTAAAAAAAAACCAAAAACACTTTACAGTACACGGGCTACATCATCTACACTACAGAGTATAAGACAGAGAGTGGAAATAAAGGGTAGAACCACTGCACCGCCTACATGCAGAGTTAACGTCAGTGATGTATCAACAGCGGCACTCAGAGTCCATCCGTGGAAATGAGTGTGGGCTGATTTTTTTTTTCTACAGTGTGACATATAAAACCTTAAACACTGAATTAATAACATATACATTATATTGTTGCTTTGCTCATATAGTAACATTACAAACGTTTCACAATGGAGCAGCATAAACGAAACATGTGCCTCTCTGTTCTGGGCTCTGTTCTGACAACCATCTCACATACCTTCTTTACAGTACGGGATGTTTGCAAAAATCACCATGAATAATGTCTCCTCAAAATGATCGTAGCTTATTGAGTACTTCCTACTTTGTAGAAGGCTAAGACCACCTTAACAAGCTGAACACCTGAGAGGAGTCACAGCGGAATATATTATCATGATCCATGATGATTGTTTAAGTCGTGAATCATGACTTAAACAATATGACTAAACATCACATTTCTTAGCAGATTTCCACCTGACAATTTGTCGCTGGCTTCCTCCTCTTCTTCCTCCTTTTGGCTATGTAAGGGTGCCATATCACTCATGTAGTGTTGCATAATCATCACATGACTGCATGACATCCCATTTTGAGGGTTTATCTTTGTCACTTTTGCACTTGAATATAGCCTTTTTATTGTTATTATTATTATTATTATTAGTATTATTTGTAGTAGTAGTAGAAGTACTGTTACTGCGTCTTAGAATAGTCTAACCAGGACAGAATGCCATTTTATCCAGAACTGTCTTTTTTTTTTTTTTTNGTTCTTTCTCTGAAAAAATAATCTATGGTTTTTAGTTATAAAAGAAACAGCTCATTATTTGAAACGATACAAATGGCATCGGCTAATGGCAGTTATTCAGCAACTCAAGTCCCACTGCTAGCTTTGAAATCATGATTCTTTGTGATTATTGGCTACGTCTGTCTCGAGTAACAGCTAAATTGCATATTACATTTTCATATCATTCTTGGTGTAGTCACTCCAAACTTAAAATGCTTCTGTTGAGTCATTTCTTTCATTTTTGCGAAGGTTGCAACAAGAGAGTCACTGCTGTAATGTTTCCAGCACCATGGACAGTGACACTNATTTTTGCGAAGGTTGCAACAAGAGAGTCACTGCTGTAATGTTTCCAGCACCATGGACAGTGACACTGAAAATCCCTGTTGGTGTACTTATTCGACTGGGAGAATTGTGAAAAAGAGCGCTCAATACTTTATCTTCTAAAATTGACATTTGCTGGATGTGAAACATAATAGCTCTTAAAAATGTTGAGATTATGTGCAACATCGCCGCACAAATTGCATAAAAGCTGTCGAGGATATTTTACCTTATATAAAAAAATAGGCTAAGTCTTTTTAATTTATTCGCCAACTAACAACGAGTAAATGGAATANACTTATATAAAAAAATAGGCTAAGTCTTTTTAATTTATTCGCCAACTAACAACGAGTAAATGGAATATAATGAATAAATATATTACTCACCAAGGTTGACATTTGAGAACAGTTGCCAGATCGTTGCTTATCCGCCAACAGTGTATCAGTCCCGGCTCCATCAACACTTACTAGACTTTGACTCATCGGGGGCATATATTTAATATCACTCTTCCTGGAGTCAGTCGTCTTGCACATGTCATAAGTGTATACATGCTGGAGAGTCCCTGCTCTCAAAGTGTCGGAATAATGAGGCGAATAATATGGAATCACCGGGAGACTGGAATGAAGAAGGGTGCGAGACTGTTTCCATCTGTATACTTTCACTGATATAATAACTACCACGCACATGATGAAAAGAAAAGAAACTACAGCCAGAGCTAACACTAAATAAAAAGTCAGGTTGTCATTGTACTCCTTGTCTTGTGTAAAGTCAGTGAACTCAGATAGAACTTCAGGGAAACTGTCTGCCACCGCCACGTTAACAATGACTGTAGCTGATCGAGAGGGCTGTCCGTTGTCCTCCACGATAACAGTCAGTCTTTGTTTCATAGCATCTTTATCAGTCACTTGGCGTATAGTTCTTATTTCTCCATTCTGTAAGCCCACTTCAAACAGAGCCCTGTCTGGGGCTTTCTGCAGTTTATAGGAGAGCCAGGCATTCTGTCCAGAGTCCACATCAACTGCCACCACTTTAGTGACCAGATAGCCTACATCAGCTGAACGAGGAACTATTTCAGCCACCAGAGATCCTCCCGTCTGGACTGGATAGAGAACCTGAGGAGCGTTGTCATTCTGGTCCTGGATTATTATGTTGACAGTCACGTTGCTACTGAGTGGAGGAGAGCCTCCATCCTGTGCTTTTACAGTTAGTTGAAGCTGTTTAATTTGTTCATAATCAAACGAGCGAACCGCATATAAAACTCCAGTTTCAGAGTTTATGGACACATAAGTAGAGACTGGACTGCCACTGATGTGTGTGTCATCCAGAAAGTACGAGATCCTCGCGTTTTGATTCCAGTCAGAGTCCCGCGCACAGACAGTTATTATGGACATTCCAGGGGAATTATTCTCAGGGACGAAAGCAGAATAGCTGTTTTTCTCGAATGATGGACTGTTGTCATTTATATCCGAAATTTTGAGTTGCAATGTGACCGAGCTAGAGAGAGGCGGAGACCCTGAATCAGTGGCTGTTATTTGTATTTCATATTCTGAAGTAGCCTCTCTATCAAAATACTGATCTGAGACTAAATTATAATAGTTCGTTAATGACGACTGGATCTTAAATGGGAGCCTGTTGTCTATGGTACATTTGATCTGTCCATTTTTCTCTGAATCAGTATCTTTGACGCTGATAACGGCTATTGTTGTACCGAAAGGGACATCCTCTGATATAGCATCAGAAAAAGACATGATGTTTATAACGGGAACGTTGTCGTTAATGTCACTAACATCAATTATAACTTTACTAGTTCCCGTTAATCCTCCTCGATCCCTTGCCTCTAATCTAAGCTCATACTTGTTCTCTTTTTCAAAGTCTATCAGCCCAGCAACTGAAATGACACCAGTGTTTTCGTCAACGCTAAATACATCAACCGTATTTCCTTTTATTTTCGAAAAACTAAAAAATATTTCCCCGTAAGAGCCACTGTCTGCATCACTAGCGTTAACTGTAGTAATGTAAGTGCCTACAGGTGCATTTTCCACGACTGTCGCCCTGTACACTGACTGGCTGAACATAGGCGCATTGTCATTTGCGTCTAAAACAGAAACATTTATATTTACTGTACTGGACCTCTGTGGATTCCCACCGTCTACGGCTATTACTTTTAGAGACAGACTTGGGTGCTCCTCTCTGTCTAATGGCATCTGAAGAACCAATTCAGCATATTTACTGCCGTCTGGAGTAGCATGATGTTTCAGAATAAAATGTTTATTTGGATTTAGAATGTAATTTTGTAAGGCGTTTAGTCCTACGTCAGGATCAACTGCGCTTTCAACTGGAAATTTTGCGCCGACGGTAGCAGATTCGCTCATTTCAAACAAGATATCTTTATTTGGGAAAAATGGGGCATTATCATTTATATCTAAAATTTCGACAGTTACACGATGGAGTTCTATTGGATTTTCCAAAATAATTTCGAAGCTGAGGCTACACAGTGTTAAGTCTCCACAAAGCTGCTCTCGGTCTATTCTCTCATTCACGACTAGAGTCCCTTTGTCTGTATTCAGCTTGGTGTACTGGGCATTTTCACCGCTCACGATACGAGGCCGTCCAGAACGAAGTCTTTTCAGATCTAAACCAAGGTCTTGTGCTACGTTACCGATAACAGAACCTTTCTTCATCTCCTCTGGAATAGAATAACGAATTTGGCCTGCCACAACATCAAACACACAAGCCAGTAAAATAAGAAGTCCCACTTGCCTTTGACACAAACACAACAATCGCCATTTCACATATCTAGGGGAGGCATATCCTCGGTTTGCCATTGCAAAAACAATCGGTCTTCGTGAATGATGTGTCCTCAAATGAAGAAAATAAAAATGACAGTGTAGTTAAGATTTGAGAGATGCGAATACTATCAAATAACAACTTGCTCTTCTTCGTTCAAAAACGTGTTAGGAAAAATACCATCTTCTTTAAACCCTCTCTACACGTAAAACATCGTCTCTCATCTGTAATGCTAAAGTACTGAGGGTGGAGAATAGACTCGCATCGTTGTACTGACCAACAGCGTCACTTAGAGTCCAAAAAGAAGAACAATTTTCCACAGTCACTAAGGCAGAGCATTTCCAGTACAGTCTGTGAATTATACAGCTCATTAGTTGTTTTGGTAAAACAACCACAACAACTAACAACTGTTAAAACAACTGGTTGTTTTGGTAATTGTCTACTACGGCTATGCTTATTGTAAAATTATTATAGAAAAAATATAAAGTGAACTTTGACTATTAAAAGTACCAGCACAAGTTACACAAATTTAAGCGATATCTATTAAATGTATTCAAATTAAACTAAATAACATTCAAAAGGCATTTTGATAAGATAATGAACTATGGTACTAAAAAAATACACTTCATATGCACAGAAACAAAAGAACAAGACCAAGTATGCAGACCATGTGCCTCAAAAAATAATATGTGGGAGCTTTAAATAATCTGTAATCCAATAATAGTAATACCAACAACTTATCAACACATTTTAAAACAAAAATACAATAGTTTATAGGAGAGCCAGGCATTCTGTCCAGAGTCCACATCAACAGCCACCACTTTAGTGACCGTCAATTCGTCAAACTTATACACGCAAACAAACCAAACCTAAATCCATACAAATGTGCATAGAGAGAAGCAACTACTTTTTTTTTTTTTATGATAAATTCCCTGTAATATCCAACAGTGTCATCCGAACTCAAAATTTCCCCTACTCAATTTTGAGGACACACTGCTGATGACGTGACCCGCAACACATAATAACAGTCTCAAAATGGCTCACAAAGCAATAAAATATATCTGTAAATGAATAAAAAAGTTTAACTAACCTCTAAGGGAGAGTCTGGTTCATCCATGATGTTCTTTTCACTTAGTATTCGCTGCATGGTTCCTGTAGAACTGGGATCCATTGTCAGTATGCTCTGACTACCGATTGTGCCGAATTTACAGTCATTTTTTCTGGAGTCTGTCGTCCTGCATACGTCGTAATTGTACACGTGTTGGAGAGTCCCTGTCCCTAGAGTATCTGAGTAACGTGGTGGATAATATGGAATCACAGGAAGATTGGAGTGATGGAATTGAGACTGTCTCCATCTGTATATTTTCACTGATATAATAACCACCAAACACGTGATGAAGAGAAAAGAAACTACAGCCAGAGCCAACACTAAGTAAAAAGTCAGGTTTTCATTGTACTCCTTGTCGTGTGTAAAGTCAGTGAACTCTGACAGAACTTCAGGGAAACTGTCCGCCACCGCCACGTTAACAATGACTGTAGCTGATCGAGAGGGCTGTCCGTTGTCCTCCACGATAACAGTCAGTTTCTGTTTCACAGCATCTTTATCAGTCACTTGGCGGATAGTTCTTATTTCTCCATTCTGTAAGCCCACTTCAAACAGCGCCCTGTCTGTGGATTTCTGCAGTTTATAGGAGAGCCAGGCATTCTGTCCAGTGTCCACATCAACAGCCACAACTTTAGTGACAAAGATAGCCCACATCAGCTGAACGAGGAACTATTTCAGCCACCAGAGAGCCTCCAGTCTGGACTGGATACAGAACCTGAGGAGCGTTGTCGTTCTGGTCCTGGATCATTATATTGACAGTCACGTTGCTACTGAGTGGAGGAGAGCCTCCATCCTGTGCTTTGATGACTAGCTGAATTTGTTCAATTTGCTCATAATCAAATGAGCGAATTGCGCTAACAACTCCAGTTTCAGAATTTATAGAGACATAAGCAGAGATGGGGAAACCACTGACTTGCGTATCTTCAATGATATAAGAGATTCTAGCATTTTGATTCCAATCAGAGTCCTGTGCTCTAACTGTGGCTATAGGCATCCCAGGTACATTATTCTCCATGACAGCAGCAGTATAAGTTAATTTATCAAACAATGGTGAATTATCATTTATGTCAGAAATAATAAGACTTAACTTTATAGTACTTGACAGAGGCGGGGAACCTGAATCTGTTGCAGTTATTGTAATATTGTATTCTGGAGTTTTTTCACGATCAAAATCTATATCAGAAACCAGTGTGTAGTAACTAGTCAGTGATAATTTAATTTTAAACGGAAGATTCCTTTCTACTGAACAGATGATCTCTCCGTTTTTTTCGGAGTCTGCGTCTTTAGCATTAAAAATAGCAATAGTTGAGCCCATTGGAGCATCCTCAGAGATAAGACTGGAAAAGGACATGACACTTAAAACTGGTGCATTATCATTGACGTCAATAATGTCTATGATTACTTTACAGAGGTCAGTCAAACCACCCTGATCTTTAGCCTCAACTCTTATTTCATGTTTTTTGTCTTTTTCAAAATCTATTCGTCCAGAAACAGTTATTTTACCCGTGTGCTTGTCAATGTGGAACACATCTGCCAAATTTCCTTTCAGATTAGAAAATGCATAAGTTACCAATCCATTCGATCCGCTGTCAGTGTCTGTAGCGTTTACTGTGACAATGTAAGTGTCTACTGCTGCATTTTCTAACACAGTAGCTATGTACACTGATTGATTAAATACCGGAGAATTATCATTTGCATCTAAAACGGTGATATCTATATTGACTGTGCCAGATCTCTGCGGTGTTCCTCCATCCACTGCAATGAGCTTCAATGAGAGATGGGATTGCTGCTCTCTGTCCAGAGGTTTCTGTAGGACCATTTCTGCAAATTTACTACCATCTGGATTTGCATGTTGTTTTAAAATAAAATTATCGTTTGTACTTAAAATGTAATTTTGCAGCCCATTAAGTCCCACGTCTGGGTCTTCCGCACTTTCCAAAACGAAGCGAGAGCCAATGATAGCAGATTCGCTTATTTCCGTTTTTACGTGATTATTTCTGAACGTGGGCGAATGGTCATTTACATCCAAAATTTCAACTGTTATACGATGCAGCTCAATTGGATTTTCCAAAATAATTTCGAAGCTGAAGCTGCAAGGTGTCACATCTCCACAAAGCTGTTCCCGGTCTATTCTCTCATTCACAACAACAGTCCCTTTGTCTGTCTTCAGCTGCGTATACCGAGTGTTTTCTCCAGCAACGATACGGGCCTGGCCAAAACGGAGTCGGTTCAAATCCAAACCAAGATCTTGTACTACGTTACCGATAAGAGAACCCGTCTTCATTTCCTCTGGGATTGAATATCGAATCTGACAATTTACCACTGAAGTGAGAAATAAAAGATAAACAAATAATGATCTTGGCCACCATAGCCCTGAGCAAGTGAGCCGTTTAAAACGGTGCAATAATCCTTCAGTATTCATGTTATGATTGAAGCAAAAGGAAATTAAAAAAAAAAAAAAAAAANAAAAAAAAAAAAAAAAACAAAAAAAAAAACTATCCTTGAGCGTTATTTACAAGGTGTGATAACTGAAATGAGATTCAAAAAATATATTATACGTTCTTAAATCCAGAATTACGAATGTCAGCCTTCGAATAACGTCCTTCCTCTCCTATTAAACCCTCTACTCCAGATTGCAGCTATGACAGAGAGGCGTTAGCAAGACTGTGTAACACTGTTTCTTGGACAACAGCGTCCCTTACAGTTCGAAAACTGAAACAGGAACCTACTATCGCCAGTCTATCGCAGGGCTAACAGAGACAGACAAACACATTCACGGTCTCATTCACACATACATATATATATATAATTTAGCCTAGCTATTTAATTGGCAATCAGGTCAGATAAAATAACGATATTATCAGAAAATTATGAATATCAATAGGCCAAGGCGATAATCGATCGACCCCTAGTTTAAACATCTAAATTTGTGTCATAAATACAGCAAAGTTCACAAAGAACTAACCTGTAGAGGAGAATCTGGTTCATCCAGGATGCTCTTTTCACTCTGTATCCGCTGCATCGTCCCTGTAGAACTGGGATCCATTATCAATACGTTCTGACTATCGAGAGTGCCGAATTTACAGTCACTTTTTCTGGAGTCTGTCGTCCTGCATACGTCGTAATTGTACACGTGTTGGAGAGTCCCTGACCCCAAAGTGTCTGAGTAACGTGGTAGATAATATGGAATCACAGGGAGATTTGAATGGTAGAATCGAGATTGTCTCCATCTGTATATTTTCACTGATATAATAACCACTAAACACGTGATGAAGAGAAAAGAAACTACAGCCAGAGCCAACACTAAGTAAAAAGTCAGGTTGTCATTGTACTCCTTGTCGTGTGTAAAGTCAGTGAACTCTGACAGAACTTCAGGAAAACTGTCCGCCACCGCCACGTTCACAATGACTGTAGCTGATCGAGAGGGCTGTCCGTTATCCTCCACGATAACAGTCAGTTTTTGTTTCACAGCATCTTTATCAGTCACTTGGCGGATAGTTCTTATTTCTCCATTCTGCAAGCCCACTTCAAACAGCGCCCTGTCTGCGGTTTTCTGTAGTTTGTAGGAGAGCCAGGCATTCTGTCCAGAGTCCACATCAACAGCTACAACTTTAGTGACCAGATAACTCACATCAGCTGAACGAGGAACTATTTCAGCCACCAGAGAGCCTCCAGTCTGGACTGGATACAGAACCTGAGGAGAGTTGTCATTCTGGTCCTGGATCATTAGCTTCACAGTCACATTCGCACTGAGTGGAGGAGAGCCTCCATCCTGCGCTTTTACAGAGAATGTCAGTTGCTTGATCTGCTCATAATCAAATGATCGCACAGCATGTATTGCTCCGTTTTCTGCATTAATAGAAACATATTCAGAGACAGGAAATCCATCAAGATCACCAAACTCCAAAATAAAAGAAATACGAGCGTTTTGGTTTTCATCTGGATCTTTAGCCACAACAGTGAGAACAGATACGCCTGGGGAATTATTCTCTGTAATAAACGCGTTGTAAACGCTTTGCGTAAACTCTGGAATATTATCGTTTACGTCAGAGATCTTTAAATGAAAGGTTCTCTTGTTTGACAGCGGAGGAAATCCTGCATCTGTGGCAACTACAGTGATATTATAGTCAGACAAAGTCTCCCGATCTAAAACACCATCTGTTAGCAATGTATAATAATTTCTTAAATTGGATTTAATCTTGAAAGGTGCATTTTGTTCTATTCTGCAAGTAACCTGTCCGTTATCGCCAGAATCAAGGTCTTTAACATTTATAATCCCTATAGTTGTACCAGGAGGAGAATCTTCGGACACAGGACTAGTGAATGACATGACGCTTATGATAGGTGCGTTGTCATTTATATCAGTTACTTCAATTATCACTTTACTCGAGTCAGTTAAACCTCCCTGATCTTTTGCATCGATTCTGAGCTCAAATTTTTTATCCTTTTCAAAGTCAATAGGACCTGAAACTGATAACACTCCGGAGGTTTGATCTATTCTTAACAAATCAGCGATATCGCTCTTCAGATTTGAAAGTGAATATGTGATATAGCCATACGATCCACTATCTGCGTCTGTGGCATTAACTGTAATAATAGGTGTTCCCATTGCTGCGTTTTCCATCACTATGGCTTTATATATTGACTGGTTAAATACGGGAGCATTATCATTCGCATCTAATACTTCTATGTCGATATTTACTGTGCCAGATCTCTGTGGATTTCCACCGTCTACTGCTATAAGCTTTAAAGACAGATGAGGAAATACCTCCCTGTCTAAAGGCTTCTGAAGTACCATCTCAGCATATTTACTCCCGTCTGGATTTACGTGCTGTTTTAAAACGAAATTATCATTTGGAGTTAAAAAGTAGTTTTGCAAACCATTAATGTCAACATCAGGGTCCTCTGCGTTATCCAATGTAAATCGCGCCCCAAGGTTAGCTGACTCACTTATGTCCAACGCAATATGTGACTTCTTGAACACTGGAGGATGATCATTAACGTCTAACACTTCAATTGTTATGTGATGGAGTTCAACTGGGTTTTCTAAAATGATTTCGAAGCTGAAACTACAAGGTGTCACGTCTCTACACAGCTGCTCGCGGTCTATTCTCTCATTCACGACCAAAATCCCTTTGTCTGCCTTCAGTTCGGTGTAGTGGATGTTTTCTCCGGTCACGATACGGGCCCGCCCAGAACGGAGCCTATTCAGATCTAAACCAAGGTCTTGTGATACATTGCCGATCAGAGAGCCTTTCTTCATTTCCTCTGGTATAGAATACCGGATTTGTCCAGTAACGATATGAGAAAAACAAAGCAAAAGCAGCGTTATCCGTGCAGGTCCGTTACACAACCGCCATTTACCGTATGGTTGCTGAAATGCCATGTCAGGAGAGGGAAATTTCCAACAACAAAAAAAGATCCTACAATCAAATTGTTATACAAAATCCACTGAACGCTTTCTTCTCTTTTCATACAGGAAAAACTGATGCTGCGCTCTAAGAAAACCTCTTTTTTGAGCTCTGTGTTGTCCAGCGTTTCCTCTATGACAGATTCGCAGTGATCTTAAGGACAGCCCTGAACAGCAACAAATACAACGGCTGTATCTTAAATAACTATTCAACAGCGTCACTTGGAGTCCAAAATGGGAACAACAAACGGTTTACAGGAAATAGTGAAACATTTTTCAAACTCAAAAAAGCAAGAACATGCATTTACGTATACAATAAACGTGTATACAATATTTTATTTTATATTTTTCTATTATTATTATTATTACTATTATTATTATTATTATTATTATTATTATTATTATTATTATTATTATTATTATTAGATATTGTTGTTGTTGTTGTTGCAAGAAGAAGTAATAGCTAAATTATAAGCAGTACGTCCAATGGATAAAGCAATATAAGCCAAAAAGTATTTCGAGGAAAAGTGGAGCTGTCCATAGTGCTGAAATAAACCAGTTTTGCAACATGAGCATTTGCTCTGTATTAGACCGCAGATGCAGATGCTTCTACTACTTGCTAAGTAGTAGAATCAAGAAACAATGTATCAAATGGTATCAGTATTAAATCTCACCTCTAGAGGAGAGTCTGGTTCATCCAGGATGCTCTTTTCGCTCTGTATCCGCTGCATCGTCCCAGTGGAACTGGGATCCATTATCAGTATGTTCTCACTACCGGCTCCGGCGAACTTACAGTCGCTTTTTCTTGAGTCAGTCGTCCTGCACACATCGTAATTGTATACATGATGGAGAGTTCCTGTCCCCAAAGTGTCTGAGTAACGTGGTGGGTAATATGGAATCACAGGGAAATTTGAATGGTAGAATCGAGACTTTCTCCTCCTGTATATTTTCACTGATATAATAACCACTAAACACGTGATGAAGAGAAAAGAAACTACAGCCAGAGCCAACACTAAGTAAAAAGTCAGGTTGTCATTGTACTCCTTGTCGTGTGTAAAGTCAGTGAACTCTGACAGAACTTCAGGGAAATTGTCCGCTACCGCCACGTTAACAATGACCGTAGCAGATCGAGAGGGCTGTCCGTTGTCCTCCACGATAACAGTCAGTCTTTGTTTTACAGTATCTTTATCAGTCACTTGGCGGATAGTTCTTATTTCTCCATTCTGTAAGCCCACTTCAAACAGCGC
>VXCM01009936.1:0-11003 GCA_014773175.1 Lucifuga dentata | reverse complement strand
TGCAATTATCAAGTCTGGAGGAGATAAATGCATAGAAGATCTTTTCTAGGTCTGAAAAAGAAAGAAAAGACTTAATCTTAGAGATCTGCCTGAGCTGAAGAAAACAGGTCTGAATTACCTTTGTCACTTGTGCATTAAAGGACAGACTTGAATCAAAAAATGTGTTAAACAGCAGCAGCTGTGAGGATTAGCAGACAGAAAGATTCTGGTATAAACATTAACTGGATGATAATTAATGTAAAATATAATGATCAATTCATGTTACCACATGATGTGTGTGTGTGAGTGTGCGTGTTACCGGCGAGCCAGGCGTGGCGTGTACGAGTAGAAAGTTGAGAAGTAGGAGGGGGGAGGGGCTGGAGCCACAAATTCATCTGGATCTGGGACCTGAGCAGCTTCCTCTCCTTCTTCCACAGTGGGCCGTGGCTCCTCCTGTCACAGAGCAGCAAACACTCAGCATTACTCGTGACGCTGCTGTCATTCAGGACTGTTCATGTTTAAGGATGTATGGCGCCCTCTACAGGACACAGAGAGCAGAGACTGTCTGAACAGATGAAGTAATGCAACGAGTCCAAAAGAAAAGAAAAGAAAAATATGAAGGTACTGAGTCATAAGCTACTTTACACATTTACACTTCAGATGCTCACCTCTGATTTTTTTTTTTTTTTTTTTTTTTTTTTTNTTTTTTTTTTTTTTTTTTGACTGTAATTACATGTTCTTAACCGACTAAAATCTGGTACCACTATTTAGACTGAAACAAAAACAAAGGTTTATGCAGGCACTCATTTCAGAGACGTCAAAACACTGCAATGACAAAAATGAAACAAACATTTATAAAAATGTTTGCTTTCTGAAATATTGTTGAAGATCGACAAAGACTTGAGGCATTTTCGCACCCATGTGGTTTGGTGTGGTGTGGTTTGGTGTGGTGTGGTTATGGTTTGGTTTGGGTTTGGTTATGGTTTGGTGTGGTGTGGTTATGGTTTGGTTTGGGTTTGGTTAGGTGTGGTGTGGTGTGGTTTGGTTATGGTTTGGTTTGGGTTTGGTTATGGTTTGGTGTGGTGTGGTTTGGTTATGGTTTGGGTTTGGTTATGGTTTGGTGTGGTGTGGTTTGGTTATGGTTTGGTTCAGTCACACCAGGCTCTGTTTCCCCCCTTATTGCTGTTAATTTGTGTGGGTCTGAAAGCAGCAACCACACAGAGACCATTTAGAGGAGGTGGTCTAGTCAGTTCCATATGAACTCTGAAGCAGTTTGTTTGTGGTCTGAACATGATCCATATGACTTCTGAACCAATTACAGATCAATTTATTGATCTACTGATTGATAATAGAAGCAGAGATACTAGGTGTGTGTGGCTAACATTAAGTAAACTCCACCTTTTCATTAACAGATCAAAAGGATGCTGTTAAAGGTGGAAACACATCAGTCTTACTTAACACGTGTTCAGCTTAGCGTGTGCTTGTATGTTGTCAGCATGTTGCTCCATTCTCCTGTTCAGCGAGTGAAGGCAGCATGTCTTCTTCACATCATGTGAAGCAACATGTGGTTTTCCACATGTCGTCTTGAAGTCAGATTCAGCTTCTGCTGTCATAGTTTTCTTCTTTATGGATCAAATGATGCTATGACTAGGAAAGGATCCACATTCATCTTTGTTCATGTTATTTAGTTTTCCCAGCATGATAACTTTTTCTTGTATGATTTTCTTTTTCCTGTTCCCAGACATTTCTGACCAATGAGCAGAGAGAGTGTTCTCACATGATTTTTACTGATATATTTTGAGTTGATTGGATGTTTTCCTGTGTGAGACCGAAAAAAAAAAAACAAGTGGTAAATACAGCATTGAATTTAGGCATAATGCAAACGTACTACACATCTGAAAATGTCCTTTATCATCCTTTAAGATGCTGCACATGCCTGGAGTTCAAGCATGGTGCAGCAACGAGCACCACCTTCAGATTCTAGATCAATCAGTGGATCAATAGATTGATCTGGACTTGGTTCAGAAGTCATGTGGATCCTGTTCAGACCACAACAAACCACTCCAGAGTTCATTTCGAACCAACTGAGACCACCTCCTCTAAATGATTTCTGTGTGGTTGCTGCATTCAGACCTGGATATCTGGATGGAAGCCAGAAGTCAAGATTAGTGGGATTACTGATATGAACGATACCTTACCACATTTTACATTCTAATATTTCGTGTCATAACACTACAACATGAGAAACTTTTAGCCAGTCTTGATGTAGCAGCCTCATGGTGTCGTGCAGGAATCGTACCGTACATGGTGTTCTTATGGTGAAGATCTGGAGGTATCGCAGAGCCGCCGCCATCAGGCACACCGCTGTGGTCAGAGCGTTCAGCGCGCACAGAGCAAACAGCACTTTCTGATGGAGACACGGTGACACGAGTTAGTACAGCAACGACAACAAAATCTCCTCCAATAAATCCAACGGCTTCACTGTTTCCTGTCAGGAATGAGGAACTTAATACACTTTAAAGGACTATATCATCTATTTTGCATGTTTGAGCCTAATATATTCAATTTTCATACATTACATTAAAATCAACTTGTTGATACCTGAAACGTTCTTGGGATAGGTAATCCATCATCACCAACAAGACNATTAAAATCAACTTGTTGATACCTGAAACGTTCTTGGGATAGGTAATCCATCATCACCAACAAGACGGGTATTCAGTTTTTTTTTAGAAGTTACGTAATTTTAGCATTTAAATGCAATAAAAAGTGAATGTATGCCTCTACCGGGGAAATATAGTCCCAAAAGAAGACCTGCGTTTATGGAAAACTTAAATGATCATGACTTCATAAGGCTGTGTAACTATTAGAAGGAGAAACATTGATTTTTAAAGTGGGTGTATCACTTGAATATTTGATTTAGAAAGATTAAGAGATTTTGCAAAATATCAGGAAAGCTGAAATACAGTTTTATCCTTTATGTATGAAAACAATATATTAGGCTCCAACATGCAAAATGGGTGGTATGGTCCTTTAAGTAGGAATGTTGTCTCCGCCATCGAACAGTTCTGCTTTACAACCACCATTTTTCTCAAACCATGGCATGCATGAAACGGCAAGTTGTTACTCAAGTAATATGCATGCGCACAAAGCTCCTACCATGGAAAGCAATCCAATGTACCGTTTACATGGACTTTGATCGGGTTATTAAAAGGTGTACACCCCCTTCAGCCCGATTAGAATTTTAATCGGGTTGGCATCTAATCCGATTCCCAATGGTCCATGTAAACGTAGCTAATGAGCTGGTTTAATCATTGATCTTTTCTAGTTTAGGAGTAATAACTTCAGAATGGACAAAAAGCAACAGAAATTAAGTAACTTCTTTGGTACCTTGCCTCCATCAAAGAAACATCAAATCGATGAGACAGGAAAAGCACTTTCTCAGAGAAGTGGCTATGGGACATCTCTTGGCTTGAAGCCAATGATGAGCACAGCAAAATGATGTTCATACCGAGCTGTGCAGAGGAAACTAGTGTTTTACAACGGAACAAAGAATTTTTTCCATCCTGTGTTTGAAAAACACGAGAAGAGCAGAGCGGCACAAAGGTCGTTCGAGCTGTTTCCAGAGAAACGTCCAGCTGTCCGCTCGATAATTCACAGGGCAAAATTAATGAAGAGCAAAGTCAGGCTCTCGGCAATATCTTTCTGTTGACCTTTCACACGGCCAAACACGCTCCTAGTCACAAGATATTGAACTGTGGCAGAGACTCCAGATTAAAGCCAGGACAGTTTATCACTCCAGGAGGGATATCAAATAATTAAATCTCACATCTCATTTCATTTATTTATTTTTTTTTATTTTTAGCCTGACTATTTTGTAAAAAAAAAAAAAAAACCTAATTTATTTATTATTATCAAAAGACAAGAACACAAGAAAGACAGCAAAATGTTCATACTGATTTTTTTTTTTAATGTTTTACACAAATAATCGTGAAACCCTGAAATTAAAATTAGTTCTCTCGCCATAATCGTGCCGTCTAAAATTCAAACCGTGACGTCGTTAGTCTGACGTGAATCTTGGTGGAAGCTGTGAGAACGCGTTGTGACTCACCTTTAGCAGGATCCTCATGGTGTTGCAGGAGTGAGCAGGGTGGAGTCGAAGCAGCTTCTCCTCCGGACATTTGGAGCTGGGTGTGAGGGAGCAGCAGTAACACACATCACCCTCCTCACTCTGAAACAAAACACACACACACACACACACACACACACACACACACACTGAGCAGGCTGCTTTTCAAAATAATTCTGACATTTAAAGTGTTTGAGCCTAATATATTCAGTTTTCATACATGTTACGTTACTGACAATCATTTCCCAAAGGATAAAACCGTATTTCAGCTTTCCTGATATTTTGCAAAATCTCTTAATCTTTCAAAATCAAATATTCAAGTGATACACCCACCTTAAAAATCCATGTTTCTCCTGCTAATAGTTACACAGCCTTATGAAGTCACGGTCCTTTAAATTTTTCCATAAACGCAGGTCTTCTTTTGGGACTATATTCCCCGGTGGAGGCATACATTCACTCCACGCTTTTTATTGAGCTTAAACACTAAAATTACATAACTTCTAAAAAAAACCTGAATACACGTCTTGTTGGTGATGATGGATTACCTATCCCAAGAACGTTTACAGTATCAACAAGTTGATTTTAATAGCAGAATGAACTGAAACCAATGGAGGTCTGGAAGGTAGGAAAAACATTTTTAATTCACTGTTCCAGTAGTATGCTTTGGGAAATGATTGTCAGTGTTGCGTGTATGAAAACTGAATATTAGGCTCAAACATGCAAAATGGGCAGCATGGTCCTTTAATTATCAATTCGTGATGTCTCTTTAAAGGACCGTACCAGCAATCGTGCATGTTTGAGTCCAATATATAAAACCCACATATATGATGTTCATGATAGTACCAGCAAATTTTTTACATGGTCAAAATGTGTCAAGTCACAATATTGTGGCGTGATGACTTGTTGATGCATTTTTATAACATGTGTATCAAGAAGAAACATGCATGTCTGAAAGTAGCATCAGTTCATGAATTAGTTCCTAAAAAGGAGCTAGCTCTGTTGTTTGGAAATGGTTCAGCTACAAAGCTAACATGCTAACAGCTAAAGGTGGAAACACAACAAATTAGTTTCTCCACCTGAAGCAGAAACACCTGGTGAATACCAAGAAAGTCACATGAGGAGGAGAGCCAATCAGCTGGAAGTGATGCTGACTCAGTCAGTCATAGCTGCAGTGTTAGCTAGCTGTACTCCTGGTAGCAGAAAAAGCTAAAGCTAAATTAGCGAAAGCGTGACTTTTTTTGTCTCATAAAGATCTGACACCAGTCCAAACAGTGGAATAAGAAGCTTTATGAGACTTTAAAAAAAAATCTTCCACACAAGATACAAGATACAACAAGATACAAGATACAACTTCCTGACAAGGAATATTTTATAAAGACTTTATATTTTATAAAGTCTGTGATGTATGAACAGTGTTAGCTTAATCCTCAACCTTATATTATTTCAAAATGAATGGCACATTGCATCAGAATTTAAAATAAAAATAAAACTTAAGCACAGAAGAAACACACACACACAGAGAGAGGAGAGATGGCACATCATTGGAAAAGGTCACATGGGGAGGAGGAGGAAGAAGAGGAGGGAGAGGAAGAATACTGTAATAATCTTGGAAAGACAAACTGCAAGAATCTCTCCTCCTCTGAGCACTGACTCCTGATTACATGAAGGATGACTGATGTTACTGTGACCCAAGGTCAGGTCATCATATGATGAAAACACACACACACACACACACACACAGGATCAGACATTCATCATCAGATCCTGCAGAAATCTAGTTCCTGGCTGAGTGTTTCCTGTTTTTTCTGTGCAAGTCCAGAGGAATTTTTCTTACCATGATGTTTTACAGGCGTGATTCATCTCAATATGCCTAAAAATCCCTAAAATCCAATTTTACTGTCCTCAAAGGAGGAACCGAGAAGAGGAAGGATGATGCAGACCTGAATAAAAAAATCATAAGACACATAAAGGAAGCGGCACAGGAAGCAGCCTGCTCACCAGTTGGCAGCTGGTCATACTGGAAACCAGCTGGGCTCCCTGGCAGCAGAGGATGAATCCAGCCAGGTTGAGGAGCACACACACCACCGACAGCAGCACAAACACGTTCACCTGGAGGCACGGATGAAAGAAGAGGGAAAGATGGATTATTATGTTTTTAATGTTGGAAATGCAAGAGACATGATATAAGATGACATCACAGAAGAAAATAAATTAAACACGGTGTTTTGTTTTGGGAGCTGTAGGGATAATAACAGGATACAAATGAAAAAGCATAAAATATGTTCTACATAAACACACTCAAGTATAAAACTGTCAGCAAAAACAAGGTTTTGGTGGTGCTAAAGGACCAGACCAGTTATTTTACATGTTTGAGCCTAATATATTCAATGTTCATATGTGTTATGTTACCTGATAATCATTTCCCAAAGGATAAAACCATATTTCAGTTTTCCTGATATTTTGCAAAATCTCTTAATCTTTCAAAATCAAATATTCAAGTGATACACCCACCTTAAAAATCCATGTTTCTCCTGCTAATAGTTACACAGCCTTATGAAATCACGGTCCTTTAAATTTTTCAATAAATGCAGGTCTTTTGGGACTATATTCCCCGGTGGAGGCATACATTCACTACACACTTTTTATTGAGCTTAAAAACTAAAACTACATGAAAAACCTGAATACACATCTTGTTGGTGATGATGGATTACCTATCCCCAGAATGTTTCAAGTATCAACAAGTTGATTTTAATAGCAGAATGAACTGAAACCAATGGAGGTCTAGAAGGTAGGAAAAACATTTTTAATTCACCGTTCCAGTAGTATGTTTGGGAAATGATTGTCAGTAACGTTACCTGTATGAAAATTGAATATATTAGGCTCAAACATGCAAAATGGGTGGTATGGTCCTTTAATCTGACCTTTGAGCTTGTTCGAGACAATTGAAAGCATTTTTATCTGTGAATAATTTGCCATAATAAAGGAATTCCCATGCATTTCTATGTTTCGATTTTCTGAAAAAAATGTCCAGAGTGGAGTCATGTGGTCTACCACCAGAGGGCGCTTCACGTACCACCGCTGGTACTTAAAGTCTGAGAACTTGACACAGAAAGCAGGGTAGATGCGAGTTCATGTTCATGTGTGTTTGAACAGCACCATCTCAGGAGTCCAGAGCTCAGATTTCTACATCATCTCAGAATGGCTGGAAGGATCCAAAGTAAAAATAGTCCAACTCTCAGTCCACAGAGGAGGACTGAGAGTTATTTATGAAGCTTCCTGCAGGCACTCTGAGCAAGAAACACAGCTTCTGCTGTGAAAATGAATGATATCATTCACACTCACAACCATAACATTAAACAAGATGACTTTGTTTTCAGGATTTATTTTTAGCTATGTTATGCTGTGATTTATTCATTGACAGCTGACTGACTGATTTTGATTCTCATTTGATGAAAGAAAAAATAAATACAACAGAAAATAACATCACTTTTAGATATTATAATTTTTTTCATGAGTACCAGGAGATCTTTGTTGGTATGGATCTTTTTTGTTTTTTGCTGGATGTGTGTGTGTGTGTGTGTGTGTGTGGGGAGGAGGGTACTTTCCTTCCACCACTCTACCAGGCACGCCCACTCATCACCACCAGACTGACTCACTGGAAGAGTTTTCCACAGCAATATTAGGGATGTGCCATATCATAATATTGTTCATGATAGTATTGGTATAATACATGCTACATGCTAAAAAAAAAAAAAAAAAAAAATTATATTGTGACACTGAGGATATTATGGCGTGATGATGTAATGATGAATTTTCACATCATGTGCAGCAAAAACAAGGAACAGGAATGCCAGAAAGGAGCGGGTCGGCACCTGATGAAGTAGTTAATAATGGAGCTACCTCTGTTGGAAATGGTTCTGCTACAAGGCTAACGGCTAACAGTAGCTAAAAGTAGCTTCAAAGTAGTTTCTTTACCTGAAGCAGAAACACTTGGTGAATACCAAGAAAATCACAAGTCACATGATCAGGAGAGCCAATCAGCGTTAGCTAGCTGTATGTGACAGAAAAGCTAACGGTGGAGTGAAATTAGCAAAGCCATCATTGACTTTTCATCAGTGATGGCTTCTTGTGATGTATGAACCGTGTTAGCTTAGCCACTATGCTCACTTACAGTAAATGCTCTATTAGTGGGCGGGGCCTTTATTTACCTCAACTACAGAGAGAACCCAGCCAATATAGACAGGCTTATATTAGAGACAGGCCTTTATTTCTAATTTTGCCAATGGACAAACCCATAACTGCATAAAAACACACCGCCACAAGGAGAAGATGTCAGTGTGAACACGCCTCCAGCAGATTTTAGAAAGATTCATTTTCATCCAGTTTTCCTGGTTGGTGGTGACAGTGGGCTTCACTTTTCCGGCTTTGTTTCATGTTGAGCAGTTGTGTCTTCTGGAGGGACGACGGCTGCAGAGGTTTTTAAGTGGTTTGGTATCAAACATGGCTAATGTCATCTGGTGGCAGCAGCAGATTACACTCAGAGTTTCCTGGACCAGTAAAAGACAAACACCAAANGTCATCTGGTGGCAGCAGCAGATTACACTCAGAGTTTCCTGGACCAGTAAAAGACAAACACCAAACCCAATGAGACCAACTTTTATTTTGTCCTACTGACTCCGCCTCCCAGCTATTATTAGATACTGGCTATTATTTGAATACCGGCTTTTAATAGAGAATTTATGGTAAGCTGAGAACTTGGCCTCAAACGCGGCTTGTGGTGGATTTGGACTTCAGTGCATTTTTAAATTTCTCACAAATATTTCAGATAAGATATTATTTTAAGTCTATGTTGCCCAACTCTAGGAAATATTGAACACAAAGTTGGACTCAATGTACAAAGACTCAATTTAAAAAAAAAAAAAAAAAAAAAGAAAATCCCATGTAAAGTCAGAGACATTTTTCTGACAGTTTCCAAACTGTGGCTTCTAGTTTCTTTGATCTTATAAACTGAGATGTTTCATGAGCATGATTCATAGCAAACTGGCTAATCTCAACGTCTCTACTGGGTGAACAATTGATTTTTGAGTTGCTTCAAAAGGAGGAAATGTATGGATGGAGCCTTTGCACACTGATAATAATCCTCCTGCAAGACAGAAGCAACTCAGTTCCCTGTTCCAACATGCTGCAACACTGCAGGACTCTAAGTAACCTCCTAACATACAGCATGACCTCATGGTTCCGTCTCAGTCTATCTTGGTTTGAGGGTCTGGTATCTCCTGCAGCGGCTGGTGAAACTGTAGACAGCTTCAGTTTGCTGGTAGCACTGACCTCCATGTGCACTCAAATCTCTCATTACAGCCAGACTTAACTAGAAATAACAGTGGATTCTCACTCAGCAGACCAGAGGTGGGTAGAGCAGCCAGAAACTGTACTCAATAAAAGTATTACTTTATCATAATAGTGACTCAAGTATAAGTAAGAGTATTCACCAAAATAATGACTTAGTGAGAGTAAGAAAATATCTATAAAAAGATTAGTTGAGTAGTGAGTAACTTTGATCAAGCTTATTCTTTAGAATAATCAACAAGCTATAGTGTTCATCTGAGTAAAAAAAAGCAAAGTAGCCACATGTAGCTTCTAATACAATCTAAATCATATCCTATAAAGAAAAAGTAGACAGTAATAAATCAGATATTTACCACATAACAAATCATGACAATTCTGACCTGGCCCCAAGACAGTTAGCTAGGTTAGCTTCATGAATTTACTCAGAATAGAACAGGAAAACTTGAGTTAGCATTAGCAGCAGCAGCTAGCTAAGACAGTTAGCTAGGTTAGCTTAATGAATTTATTCAGAATAGAACAGGAAAACTTGAGTTAGCATTAGCAGCAGCAGCTAGTTAAGACAGTTAGCTATAGCTTCATGAATTTACTCAGAATAGAACAGGAAATCTTGAGTAAGCATTAGTAGCAGCAGCTAGTTAAAACAGTTAGCTAGGTTAGCTTCATGAATTTTCTCAGAATAGAACAGAAAAACTTGAGTTAGCATTAGCAGCAGCAGCTAGTTAAGTAGCTAACGTTGCAGCTTACCGCCACGTTTCCTCAAGTTCTATGTTGATTCTTATAAGCTGAAATGTCACATTTTTAGCAGACAAAGACGTAACGCATTATGTAGCTACTGGTTTTGGTAGACTGGGGGAGTGTAGTATGGCCAGATGAAAATGTCAATGATGTCAGGGACAAATAACTCCGTAACTGTTGCTGTTTCTCCGCACCACTATTTCTCTTTTTAGAATCAATTTTTCGTCTAAGCACTAAGAAAATTATGAAAGAAAAAACTGTTTGCTTAGTTTAAGTTCATTTTAATTAATATTACAGTATATTGCACGTGCAAAGGCCACCGGCCGGCCCACCTATCAACTCTCAATGAGCCCAACACTGTCAACCCATTGTTATCATGGAGATGCCAGAATGTGATTGGACCAAACCGAAGCAGCATTCGGACATTCAGAGCGCTGCTTACAGTGGAGAAAGCAGAGAATTTTGACTCGTTGCGTTGGAGTGATGTCTCACAGATAATACAAATAAAAACACAGAGTGTGACCAAATGTAACGGTGTAAAAGTATATTTTTTTTTTCATAAGTATACTCAAGTATGAGTTGAAAGTATCCTGCAGTGAAACTATTCAGTAAAGTACAATTTTGTTAAAAAAGTTAGTTAAGTAAATGTAACGGAGTAAATGGAATTCATTACTACACACCTCTGCTGTGGCCATATATCCATCCATCCATCCATCCATTATCTTCCGCTTATCTGGGTCTGGGTCATGGTGGCAGCAGACTAAGCAGATCAGCCCACACTTCCCTGTCCCTGGCCAGGCCCTCTAACTCCTTC
>VXCM01009935.1:0-26330 GCA_014773175.1 Lucifuga dentata | reverse complement strand
TGTAATTTCATTATATGTTATGTATAATGACAATAAAGCTATTCTATTCTATTCTATTCTATTCTAATTCATCAACTGGACCAAACACCACTATCATTTTTTGTTGAAGCAATTTAATTTAACAGATCCAACATGGAGCTACATGGAAAAACATGTATGTCTCCGCCAGGAAATATAGTCCCAAGAGACAACTGCTTTTGTTGAAAAGTAAAAACGTGTGAGTGTTAGCAGGAGAAACACTGAATTTTAAGGTTTGTGTCTCACCTGAACATTTGATTTTGAAAGATTAGTGGATTTGGCAAAATAACACAAAAACTAAAATATGATCTTATGCTTTTGAAAATGGATGGCAATACGTAATGTGTATGTGGTTAGTATTTATTAGGCTTAGACATGTAAAACCACCGGTATGGTCCTTTAATACTGAACTGCCGCTGTAATTATGTGTGTGTTATGTGTGTGCGTGTGTGTGTGTGTTATGAATATTCTGCCATCACAGCGTTCCACCTGTGAGCCAATGAAAAATGAATCTCTTTCTCTTTGATGAATGTCTGAATATGATGATATAATAAGGAGTTGTAATGCAAATAAAACTGCGATGCAATATAATACTAATAAGGTAAACTCAGAGAGTTGCCATAGCAATATGTTATAGTATTATCCTGACTTTAGAAGTTGCATAAAGGTGTTGTAGCAGCAACAGGATAACACACTGTATGCTAAAACACGCATAAGCTAAAAATACTGATGCAGCATATTTAACGTGTGGAACGATAGCAAGGTGCAGCGATAGCAGACTTAGCAATAGTGCTAACATACATGTCCTCCATCAGTTTGGGACAGAGACACGTTATTTATTGATGACATTCTGAACTAAACACTTTTAGGTTTGTCATCAATCAGTTCACGTGTGTTAAAGTCACGTCCTGAGCTTTTATTAAAGGTATTTCATATGTTTTAGTTTCATCGTGTAGAAATTACAGATCTGTACTGCAGCATCTGCAGCTCTGCTTTAGGGGGCTCGTCCCCTTAAGGTTTCTCTGCAGCATATGAAAGGCTCNCAGCATCTGCAGCTCTGCTTTAGGGGGCTCGTCCCCTTAAGGTTTCTCTGCAGCATATGAAAGGCTCTGTTGGGTTCAGATCAGGTGACCGACTCGGCCAATCAGGAATCATCCATTTTTTTAGCTCTGAAACCTCCTTTGCTGCTTTAGCAGCATGTTTGGATCGTTGTCTTGCTGTAGGATGAAGCGCCGACCGATGCGTTTGGAGCGTTTGGTTGAACTTGAGAAGATGAGATGTTTCTACACACTTCAGAATTCATTTTGCTGCTGCTGTCTGCAGTTACATCGCCATACCTGTGGCTGCCACACCTGTCCAGCCAGAACATCACGTCTGTGTTTCACAGGTCAGCTGCTATGCTGTGGATTCAGTTCCTTTCTCATCCATACTTTGCTCTTCATCATCTGATATAAGTTCATCTTGGTCTCATCTGTCCTCAAAACCTTTTCCAGAACTCTGGTCTCTTTAAAGTCCTTCTTGGCCATCCTGTTTTTGTGGCTAACTGTTAGCATCTTGCAGCGTAGCCTCTGTGTTTCTGTCCTGAAGTCTTCTGTGGACAGTGGACACAGACAAATCCACACCTGCCTCCTGAGGAGTGTTTCTGATCTGTCAGACAGGTAATAATGATAATGATAATAATAATAATAATAATAATAATAATAATAATAATAATAATAATAATAANCTCCTGAGGAGTGTTTCTGATCTGTCAGACAGGTAATAATGATAATAATAATAATAATAATAATAATAATAATAATAATAATAATAATAATACAGGTGTTTGAGGATTTTTCTTCATCATCAGCTGGAGGTCTTCCTCGTCTCTTTGTGATCACTAAGCTCAGCAGTCATAACGTTCCACTCAGCAGCTTTGAAACGTCTCTTCCTGTTTTCTTCCTGTTACTCGTCACGGCTTCCATTAGAACTTTGTCATCATGTAGATAAACGGCAAAAACAGATTGCAAAGGTTATAAAAAGCCGAGCAGAAAGACCAGATACCGAAGCTCTCTGTGCAGACGTGCTGCAGGCTGCAAGCGGTACTAGCGTGTTGAGCATAAAGTCCAGTCCTGTCATGGCTGCTGAACAGAGCTGATGGATGCTGCAGCTTGAGAGCACGATTTCTATTCAAAATTAATTTGGACAAAAATGCTGGATTTAAAACAGGAAATAAATAAAATCTGAAGCAATAAATAAGGCAAAAATAATAACAGAGGTGGTAACAGGACTTCCTGTCTACGGTCCATCAGCTGTTATTTAAAAAACCTTCTGACACATGAAATGGAAAACAAGAAAATAAATATATTATAAATAAAATGAAGCAGCAACAGATTAGCAGCTACTAACAGCGTTAATCATGGCTCCTCTCTTACGTAAAGCTTCGTTCGGTTTCATTCAGGTTTTGTAGGAATAAACTTCCTGAGGGAATAAAAAGTGGAACGCTGATTTCTCCAGATGGAGATCTGATTTCTTCTTGTGTAAACACAGCTGATCCAGAGAGGACTGGCTGGACGCGCTCTGTCCCCAACGTCTCAATAAGCAGCTCTGCAGCTCAAAGCTGCCAAAGGTCATCGAGGGGTCATTGTGGAAAATAAGGCAGAGCTTAACCTCTTAGCCTGAACCCTGAGGTGTGATACAGAGAGGTGCGGGGCTTGCCATCGGTTTGGCTTCACACCGTCGTGTTTCTGAGCGAGCATCAGCAGGAAGTCCATGTTTTTTTGGACATCATCAGCTCTCTCTGCGTCCAGACGGCGTCCTCAGGAGACAAATGCTCCGATCTCAAACATCTGTCACTCTCAAAATTTTTCACTTTAAATGTAAAGCCTTTACATCCTGTCAGTCTGTTCTGAGAAATCCCCGTTTTTTTCCTTGAACTGGGATCAGATCCCACTCAGCTGAGCTCATAAAACACAAGCTGTTTTTATCATTTGTCATGAGACACAGAAATGTGGACTGTGAGATCAGGTTTGTCCTCTGGGTGTCTTCCTGAATGGAATCTTTGTAATCCATGATGTGCAGCGTTCCTTCCTGTGACATTCGTCTGATGCTGAGTTCATCAGAGTTTTATTCATTAGCATCAAAAGCATCACTGTTCAGCTTCAGAGGTGCTGTTCCTGCAGCACCTCTTTACCTGGATGTTACTACCCTCCAACCTTTTTACCCTACAACGTCCTCAAGGACCCTCAGACCCATTTAAAGGACCATACCAGTGAGTTTACATATTTAAGCCATATACGTTAGGTTACTAACAATCATTTTCCAAAACATAAAAGTGAATTTTAGTTTTCCTGTTATTTTTCCATCAGATGTTCAGGTGATTCCACCTTCTAACATTTCCATGCTAATGTAGAAGTCACGGCTGTTTTCATTTCTCAGGACTATATTTCCTGGCGGAGACATACGTTTTCTTCAGTGTAGCTCCATGTTGATCAGTTAAATATAGTTAATAGACGTGTTGTTCTCTCTGATGATTATTTATCTCAGCACGTTTCACGTCTCTACAAGTTGATTTTTATGTTGTACTGGAATGAACTGAAACCAATGGCAGTCTGAAAGGTAGGAAACACAATTCTAATATTTACCACTCCAGTAGGATGTTTTGGAAAATGATTATCAGTACTGTAATGTGTAACAGACAGTATGGTCCTTTAAAGGACTCTTAGAATCTTTGAATCTCTTCAAATCCTTGAACATCCTCAGTTCTACCTGGAACCTTCGTGTGGAACTCCTTATTTATCGTGTGAGAATTAAAAATGGCTGCAGATTATTTTCATAAACTCATGCTGCTCATTTATATTATATTCTTTAGAACAGAAAGAATGTAAGTTCTTTTATTTTTTCTATTCCAGCATGTTAATCCTTATATTTTTTCTTCTTCCTAGTCTATGTTATTTCCAGAAGGCTGGTGTTAATGGCCTGAATAACGTGTTCTTCTGTGTAAACATGCTTGGAGAGGTCATGCTAAGGTTAACGTGTCTGCTAAAGGTGTTTGGAACTTTCTGATGTGTGTGTGGTGTGATCAGCCACTTTGAAGCTGTGTGGAACCGTCATGTCTGTACTTCCCGTGTACACGCAAATATGAAGAGTGTGATCTGCAGTCGAGGGAAGTCGTGAGACCTTTAATGTCTTTGACATTAAAGGTCTGACTTGACTGGTCTGATTTGACTGGTATGAGCTGCCGTCACGGCTGCATGATTTCTTTAGGGAATCTCGTTATGTTTTGACAGGGAGACGAAGAAGAATGTGGCTGTTTGTGGGAACGCTGATGACTTCCAGGTGTGTGTCAGGGTTCAGCGGGATAACGTGACCTTTGAACCGTGCAGGCTGATTTACAGACGGAGATTTCCTTCCTCACCTCTGCTTTTACAAACATACGACCCGTTCAAAACACGTCTGTTCGGACCGGGCCGGACTTTATGGTGCGCCCGTGGAGCGCAGCGTATGCTGCCACGCGGACTACTTTTAAGCTGCACAGCCCAGTTTGAGAACCGCTCACCCAAACATGATGCTGCACGTCTTTGGGTCCTGCTGAGTATCAGCTTCATACATGACGGGTTCTACAGAGATTTCTGCCTTTAGATGAGACTTGAAAATGTGCTCAGAGGTTTTTTTTACTTCTAACGTTAGCCTGCCGATGAACATTAACGCAACGTTTCATTTTCACATTACTGATGATTTTTCATGGAAACATAAATCAGAATCTCACTCAGAACTCATTTGGTAACATTTTACGTGTTCCTCCAGAACACGTAAAACCCGAGCAACCAGGAGGAAGCTTAAATAAAGTTTAAATTAAATCTCTAAAGGTATGCCTTCATTTCCTTGAGTCAGATCATAAAGATGGAGATCAGTTTCAGAGATTTGTACAGGATGTATTTTAGACTAAAGTTACAAAAACTCTGACAGCAGCTTTCAACGTTAAATATCTATAATCATATTAAATCTACTGTCAGCTCTCTTTTTTAAATTCATTACCTACTTTGGAAGCTCAGTTTGGAAATTAAAGGCCTGATGTTGCTAGTATTTTTTTTTTTTTTTTTTTTTGGGTGGATGGTTGGGATGTTGTTGGGGAGGGAGATTTGTTGCCTGCTCTCTTTTTTTAATTAATACATTTATATAATATTTTCTTTATAGGCAGGGGAAAATTATGTGCACTTCTTTTTGGTTGTGTATGTTTTGTTTTTGTTGGTGTTTCAATAAAAAAAGATATAAACAAAAATCTACAGTCAGCGACTTTCTGCCTCAGACATCTGAGTTTACTGTAGCGTAGCTTAGCATAAAGACTGGTTAGCTTAGCTGTATCAAAAAGTGGTAAAAGAAAACTTTCCAAAAACTTCTAAAGTGTTTATTTATATGTTTTACTTTATGTGAGGCAGTTTGATTCTGATTATTTCTGAGTTTTCAAACCGCCTCACGCTGTGACCACAACCTTATTAAATTATACTTTTCCATGGATTTAGAATTTTAGTATTTAGAAATACTTGTGCTTTTAGTGCAAAATCATTAAATTATCATAAGCATACGATCACTGTGCAGACTTTTAAAACTGGCAGATTTTCAAATCTTAAAACTCACAAATTTACCAGTTTAAAAACTCAAAACTCTTTTTTTTTATCTTGTACAGCCCCACTCAGTATTATTTTATTATTTTTCATCTAATTCTCACGGAAAACATGGAGGAAAATCCTGAATTCTTTAGAAAATAAAATTAATGATCTCCAGATAAATTGATAGTTTGATTTGGTAAAGATCAGATTTCAAACTGGCTGTTAAACAGAGATGAGGTGATCTGCAAATGTTAGCTTTCTTCACTCGCACACAGATGTATGTAACCTTTGACCTTGGATAATTGCTCCGTGTTCATCTGACCTGAACCTCAGCAGTCGCCTCACGCCGCCACGTTTGTTTCTTCATCTGGGCTCGTTTACAGGAAACTCATCCTTTACTGCAGTACTGACCTAACACTAGCTACCGCTACTTTACTGTACTTTAATACAGTACTGTATTGTTACCTGTAACAATACAGTACTGTGTTATTACAGGTAATAATATATTACTACCTGTAATAACACAGTACTACAGTGTTTATTGACGTCGTTGGCCGTCTGTCTGCTTAGTCACCATAGATGTTGACAGCACTGCCCCCTGTGGTTTCTGTAGGTACTGCAGCATCTATAGTGTCACGTTAATTCTGGATGACGCGCACAAACGATACTTCAAACCAAAGCTAAAATCATGTGGCGGCCATCTTATGTGCGCCTACGCGTAGTTAACATGAAGTATAGATGTATAAATGAATGTATAAGTATAAATGAGGCTTTGTAGTTACACAAAGTTGTAACGTTACTCACAGAAGCCGCCATCATGCTTCATGGTCTCATTTTTGCCTCTGCATAAATGCCAATGCACGTTTGGACGCTATGGGACTAGGTATCCAAGCTATGAAAATACAAACCGTAGAAATGCTAATGTAGCCAACGTTAGCTAGAATCTCAGTTTCACTCAACATCCAATGCCAAACTCTCCACACACAACAACTCTGACATGTTTTCCTATGCCTCGATAAGGGGGCATGGCCTAAATCAACGTAACAGCGACATGCGGAGTACAGGACAACGTCAAGGATGGTCACACATCGTTTTGATCATGATGTTGGGTGGAAAAGTGAGAAGACTTCAGATTAACAGGCTGCTGCTGCGTTCTTTAAGGACCGGCGGGGACGGACACGGTGTCTGTCCTCGTAGGACAGCTGGCTGGGAGTCGTTCCGTCAGTCAGACAGCAGCGTGTCTCTGCATGTAACATGAGGCGTGGGCTTTGAAGGCGGCGGCCGGCTGTGAGGGTCAGCGTGGAGCGTGCAGTCCAAACTCAGACCTGCTGCACAAAAATGAACTCCGACCTCAACTCCTAAACAACACGCTTTCATATTTTGCATTCTTCTGCTGCTGACCTGTGTCGTTATGGTAACACTGTTGTTGCCATGTGGTTATGTAAGAGGCGTTATGATGGGACGTCCTGATGCACGTCTGCAGCTCTGCTTTCATGACATCGTCTCAGACCGGCTTACAGCAGTTTAAGCAGCAGGACTGTTGCTATGGTTACCATAAGTGTAATGGGATCTTGAGCAGTGATTTGGAACGCTGCTTTAACAGTTCAGTATGAATTATGAACATTGATTGATAAGTTCTGAGCCTGACCCATAACACAGCAAGCAGGTGTGTAACATGTAATGAAGTAATATATTGTCATTTCAGATGTTGAGGTCTGAGCTCTGAGCAGACCAGCCAAACCATTTCTTCATGGATTTGAGGACTTTAAAGATCTTTGTCAAACTTCTGAAAACCAGTGTTCAACAAAATACCGTCAAATGTTGTAGCAGCATGTTTCCAAAAAACGTTAAAACAGACCCAGAACTTTATTCCTTCCTTTACATGCATCTCCGACATGTATGTAAATAAGGAAATACTTTGGAGGCAAATGATAAATTAGGCCGGCAGCAGACCTTTATGAACGAGGCAACATGGTCACGCTTTTTGCCATTATTGACATGTAACGTCTGGCACTGTGTTTTAAGAATTCCCCCAATGTTTTTAGTCAGAATCAGAACCAGAATTCATTCAGAACCAGACATGATAAACCAAATGTGAGCAGTCTGTTCAGGATTCAGAGATGATCCGAGTCATGTCATGTTTATCCACGTCTCAAAGGATCCAGTAAAAAACCTTGTTATATCAGGAAGAAGGGAAGAAACCTGAGGAGAGGCTCTTCAGAGAGACTCCCTCTCCTCTGACAGAGACACAAACCATGACAGGATGATAGAAAACAGAAAATCAGCCACGACCCCGTCAGAGGACCTGAAGTCCACAGAGACGTATTGAAAATGAGAAGTGAGGACGTCGTACCAACACAAATGTCTACGAGTGTGTTTACGGCCAAAAGAACATTAAAGATGAGACGCAACGTCTGAATTTCAGCCGTGTGTCAGACGTGTGCAGAGAGAAGAAACACGTCTCAGATCGTATCGTCGTGTCTGACATACGCTCACTCAGCAGGGTGCAGCTTGCCCCCCCGCTCCACCTACACCTGATCCGCCACAGTACTCCGTGTTCCATTTGTCCCGCACCACTTCTTTGTGCAGCGGCTGGCTGTACAAATGTTGGCAGAAGCGGCGAGGTGTTGGCACGCTCTGTTACTCCATGTCCTTGGAGGATTTCCAGAGTCAAGTCCTGAGAAGAAAGATTCAGGGAAAGCTGGCTCTGCAAATGTACGACTAACCTTACATAAACTCTGCTGACACACACACACACACACACACACACACACACACACACACANCACACACACACACACACAACACACGCACACACACACACAACACACACATGCACACACAACACACACACACAACACACATACTGTAATTCATCTGTTTCTTGTCTGATACTGAGTCTTTGATTTTCTTCAAACATAAAAAATATTCATCAACAATAAAATCTGTCTTATTAAAATCTGACCTGCTGGTGGGCGGGGCTACACTTTTAAAACTTAGATCAATTATTAGACCTTTAAAAAAATATATTATGTATTATTGGATCTGTTTTGTCCATTAAGTCACATTTTCTTTTTTTAAAGAGTAAAAATTAATTTCAGTCTGTTTAGAGAATTTTAAGGATCAGCTTTTTGTTGGATCTGCTCAGACTTCAGTAATGTCTTAAAACAAATAAAAATGTGCTTGTAATAATTGTAGTATGATCACGCTTGTGTTAAGAGGAGTAAATGACACGTGCAGACGTGTGTTTTGGCGTGTTTCAGCAGCAGGAAAACACGTTTAACGTTTCTCTCATTTCACTTCTCCTATTTTAATTCTGAAAAGATAAAATAACTTATTTCCTTTTTTTTTGTTTTAAAATCAGGTAAGTACAAAAATTATCAGTTTTTTTAAATGAAATTTGGTTGAAAGTCATGGCGATATCTCAGAAGAAATGACTTTTTGGTATAGCGCTACCATGTGGCCATTTTGAAAGCGATTTTTGTTTTAGATCAGAACTCCTGAACTGTGACGTATTGATTTCTTTAGGCCATGCCCATTTCTGCCTAAACAGATTTTTATTTTGTTTTTGTAAAATATCTTTGCACAATTATTTCTACAATTGATTTGATATGAAATTATAAATATTATAGCACAACTGTGGAAAATTCTGATTGGCTGGCAGCCATCCGCCCAAAGGCTGCTGAAATGAACGTAAACGGGTTGACAGCGGAGAAATCTCCAATCACTTTCCAGCTTGACGCACTTCTGCCAACAATGCTGCAGGGATTTTATCAAAAAAAGAATTTAAAAAAATTAAAAACCTCCACAGCAGATATGACATCATCATCTATGACATCATCATGATCTGAGGCCAACGGCTTCCAGCTAAAAGCTTTTCCGTGTTCATAAAGTCATGAAAGTCTGAGGGTCAAATCAGGTCAAACTAGTTTCATCAGAATCCTGCTGGAACTTTAAAGGAGCATACCGGTGATTTTGCATGTTTGAACCCAATAAATACAAACCACATACACGTTAAATTACTAGCAGCCATTTTCCAAACATACTACCAGAGCGGTAAATATTAGGATTGTTGCTGGACCAGTGTTTGAGGCCATAACCACCACTTAGTACTGGGTGTTCTCAGGGGGATCAGGACTCTGGGGATCTGGATTTGGTGCATGGAACTTNCCACTTAGTACTGGGTGTTCTCAGGGGGATCAGGACTCTGGGGATCTGGATTTGGTGCATGGAACTTTCGCAATCTAAATAAGTAGACTGTTTATTGCTGTCACTGTTTATGTGTTGTCTTTTTGTCCTGGTCTGTTGTGTCGTGGGGTTTTAGCCTCTTTGGTGTTTCACAGATTAAACCACTACACTGGTTATTACTGGTTATTACTGTCACTACTCGTCTGTGTGTTTTTGTCTTTGTGTTGTTGTTCAGGTGTTTAGCCCTCCTTGATAGAAATTGTTTGTTAGTTTTAAATAAAGTGTAATAGGTTGGTCAAGGAGGGCCGGTGAAGGTCACACACTCACACACATTCACCTACACACTATATACAGTATTATCTGTCTGTTGCTAGATTAAATTGCATATATATAAAAAATATGTCAATCTTGCCATATACCACAACTATATATGCAGACAGAAAAAAAAAAGAATTGTTGTTCCTACCTTCCAGACTGTCATTAGTTTCATTTCATTCCAGTACAACATAAAAATCAACTTGAATAGTCTTGAAACATGTTGATTTGCTGCTTTGTGGCTTTTATCCTCCATATTTGTCTTTGATGAGCTCGATGCTTGCGTTTATGGAAGATTATAAGGGACACAAAATAAAAAAAAATAGAGTGAAATATAATACATATTTGTGAAATACATGTTTTCATTTGTATTTCATTTCCATANAAAAAATAGAGTGAAATATAATACATATTTGTGAAATACATGTTTTCATTTGTATTTCATTTCCATACACACATTTACTGTCATAATTAAGTGAAAAACATATTGTATAATGCAAACTGTTTATTTTTTCTTTTGAATGATTGAATTAATAGTTTTTCATTGTGACATGAATATTTCATGCCACATTGCAATCAAGTCACAGCACAGTGAAAAGAAAAGATCAGGGGTTTTTCATTTCATGTTGTCCAGCAGGGGGCAGCATAGATGTGCCAATACTAAATGCAAAGCCCTGTCATTTCTTTTTCTGAAGCAGCTGTGTTATCAGTACCAGAATGAAAAAGAAATGAAATGAAAAAGAAAACACAGTCCAATCACAGCGTGGAGGCGGAGCTTAAGGTGTGGTTTGTTCTGAATGTGCATTAGCAGGTGATAGTTAGTGATCATGTTGGGTCAGGAGAGAATAAAGGATGAGATTGCGGCTTTTTTGCAACAAGTGGAAGAACACACAGCATGATTTGACATGTAGAGGTTCACAGTTTCTGGTTCTGTAATCCGCATTTCCTTTTACCTGATTGATTATGGAGGTAACTACTGTTTGCAAAGCTCGATTTGTTTGTTGAAGAAATTAATCTGTAATAAATTCTATGTCTTTTATTCTCTCTATAACCTCCACACGGAATAATATAAAATCATTGTTAATGTCACAAACGCGACAATATGGATGAGTGCACTGGCAGACCGGTCTCTGTCAGTGAAATGTTACGCACACATTATGCATGTGAAACATATGCCTATTGCCATAGTTATGTAAAAGCTGATAGGACCAATGACCCATCAATCAAGTCCTCTGCTAGTCTACTATCCAATCACAAAGATAGATTTTAATATTTAGACCGTCCTCGGAAATTACATCATTGAGAAGTGACAAAGCTATGTCTAGTTTAGCTAATCTGTCTTGTGCTTTAATTACATTTATATCGGGATTGCATGGTTATAAAATGTCATGCTTGGTCTCATTTTGTTCAGGAGAATCTAAGCTTTCTGTAGATATTCATATATCTCTATTTTATTGAGAAATGGTGATTATATAATGTCGCAAACGCTACACAGGAAGTGCTCGGCCCAGACTCGGGACGCTCAGGCTTTATCAGGTTAAGCTCTGCCCCCGTGCTGTGATTGGACTGTGTTTTCTTTTTCATTCTGGCATTAAGAATGCAACGTATTCAGAAAAAGAAATGACAGGGCTTTGCATTTAGTATTGGCATGTCTATGCTGCCTCCTGCTGGACAACATGAAATGAAAAACCCCTGATCTTTTCTTTTCACCATACTGTGATTTGATTTTAAGGTGATTTTAAGGTGGCATGAAAACTTCATGTCACAATGAAAAACAATTAATTCAATCATTCAAACAAAATAAATACACAGTTTGCATTATACCATATGTTTTTCACTTAATTATGACACAGTAAATGCATGTATGGAAATTTCATTTCCATACATGCAATGAAAACA
Organism: Lucifuga dentata; assembly: GCA_014773175.1. Taxonomy (NCBI): domain Eukaryota; kingdom Metazoa; phylum Chordata; class Actinopteri; order Ophidiiformes; family Bythitidae; genus Lucifuga; species Lucifuga dentata. The sequence goes on along the minus strand of VXCM01009935.1, from coordinate 14,322 downwards.
TGTATTTCACAAATGTGAAATATTATTATATTTCACTCCATTTTAAATTTTAATTAATTAATTTTATTTTAACTTTTTCTAGTGTCAGTCGAATGAATGTAGATGTGTGGTGTTAAGGTGTTTGCGTTTCCATGTTGATAAGCGACACAGTTTCAGGACTGGAGCCAAATATTGTGTGTGTGTATGTGTGTGTGTGTGTGTGTGTGTGTGTGTGCAGGCATGTAGTGATAACAGCTCCTTTTATCACCAAATCAATCCGTGTTTGTGTCCCGGAACATCCTGGGATCAGGGTCTGAGCAGGAGGCGTCTCCTCAGTCAACATGTACTGTATAGAAACATGCAGGTGACTCATGAAACAAGAGTAAAGTACATCAAAGCTCAGCAGAGTATAGTAGAGTGCAGTAGAGTATAGTAGAGTACAGTACAGTAGAGTGCGTTAGAGTATAGTAGAGTGCAGTAGAATATAGTGGAGTACAGTAGAGCACAGTAGAGTATAGTGGAGTATAGTAGAGTGCAGCAGTATATAATAGAGTGCAGTAGAGTGTAGCAGAGTACAGATTGCAGTAGAGTGTAGATTGCAGCAGAGTATAGTGGAGTACAGTAGAGTATAGTAGAGTACAATAGAGTATAGTAGAATATAGTAGAGTGCAGCTGAGTACAGTAGAGTGCAGTAGAGTATAATAGAGTGCAGTAGAGTGCAGTAGAGTATAATAGAATGCAGTAGAGTACAGTAGAGTGCAGTAGAGTATAATAGAATGCAGTAGAGTACAGTAGAGTGCAGTAGAGTATAATAGAGTGCTGCTGAGTACAGTAGAGCGCAGTAGAGTATAATAGAGTGCAGTTGAGTACAGTAGAGTGCAGTAGAGTATAACAGAGTGCAATAGAGTGCAGTAGAGTATAATAGAGTGCAGCTGATTACAGTATAGTAGAGTGCAGTAGAGTATAGTAGTGTGTAGAATATAATACAGTGCAGTAGAGTATAATAGAGTGCAGCTGAGTACAGTAGNAGTATAGTAGTGTGTAGAATATAATACAGTGCAGTAGAGTATAATAGAGTGCAGCTGAGTACAGTAGAGTGCAGTAGAGTACAGTAGAGTATAGTAGAGTGCAGTAGAGTATAGTAGTGTGTAGTAGAGTATAATAGAGTGCAGTAGAGTACAGTAGAGTGCAGTAGAGTCTCTTACTAACTGGGAGTCATCTCGGGTATCAGACGTATTTGGAGTAATTCATAAAAAGTCAGGATAAGTACACGGCGTCACACTAAGCACCGTGATAAAGTTCATTCATGAAGTGGATAATACTAAAACATTTTATTTGTACAGCACTTTTCTAGACACTCAAAGATGTAATCAGCACATTGTTATTGACATGTTGTTGTCAGGTGTGTCTCAGGTACAAGCCGATAAGATCAACGTGTTAATGAGCTGCTTCATATTTAAGTCACATTTTGCTGTATTTGTTGTACCTCAGAACTTGGAATTACATCATTTATGACCACTGCACGTTATCGCTAAATCAAGTGTAAAAAAACTCGTTTTGTTTGCTCTGTTGGACCAAAAGAAGTGACACTTTAATATTTCTGAGCTATTTACATTTCAAAACAGCTCGACCAGCATTATAGTTTTGACCAGTTACTGTGTCCAAATGCTGATTGATTCACAGACATTGCTTCTAAACGTTCATTTTTTGGTGTGAGGAGGAGGAGGAACCATGTTGAAATTACGTCAGTGCTGAACTCGTGGTCGGTAAAGCTTGTCTGACTTTCTGAGTCAGAATTTGAGTTGAGGGAGCATTTTCTTGGACTTTTTCCAGTGGGAAATCAGAAATTCTGAGTTCACATTGAACGTGGCATTTATTTATGATTCATTTGATGTTAAAGTAAAACATGTTAAAGCAGCAAAGGAAGCATAAATTCTGATTTAGAGCTCCATATTATATGAGATCAACACAAAGATAAGAGAGATAAGAGATCCAGACACTACTGAGAGTCCCAAAGCATGAGGGGTGGAGCGTTTTATGAATTCTCCCCGATATCTCAAAACTGTGACTTCGTATGAGTTGTTTTATTTTTATCATTTTTAACTTTAAATCTTTTCTTGCTTGCAGGAATGCTCTGACATAAACCCGCAAATTTCCAGTTTTCTAAATGTCGTTGTCTATTTGTCTCTGCAGGGTGTGACTCTGGTTTCGGGAAGGCTGCTGCAAAGCGTCTGGATTGGCTCGGGTTCGAGGTGTTTGCCACAGTGCTGGACCTGTCAGGAGAGGGAGCCAGAGACCTGCAGAGGACCTGCTCACCCTGCCTCACCCTCCTCCAGGTGGACATCACCCAGCCTCAGCAGGTCCAGCAGGCCCTGCTGGACACCGAGGCCAAACTGGGCCTCAAAGGTCAGCAAGGAGTTCCCCTAAGCCCTGGTTAGCTTAAACCCAGGGTTAGCTTTAACTCACAGTTAATTTTAACACACAGTTAGCTTTAACACAGTTAACTTTAACACACAGTTAGCTTTAACACAGTTAACTTTAACCTACGTTTAGCTTTAACTCACAGTTAACTTTGACTCACGGTTAGCTTTAACCAAGCTGGAACATTGCGTGATGCAAGTGATTGTGTAGATTTGTGTAAACTTATGCTGCGAACCTGCACAACCTGACTGATGAGGAATGATGTAGCTGCACTGAACAACAACACATGCAGAGAGTCAAATAAAGCTTTATTCTATTCAAAACAATATGACCATCCATAAAATGTTGGTGTGCACACGTAGCTTCGGGTAGCTTCAGGTAGCTTCAGGTAGCCTCGGGTAGCTTCGGGTAGCTTTGGGTAGCTCCACTCTGAGTTTTGGAAAATCAGATAGAACCTTAAAGAATTTGGCTCATGGAACCTACGAGAGCATAAAAATGTTCTGACATCCGATTGGCCGATCATAGATTGTTTGAGTTACTTTCCTCCTCCAGCTACACAGAACCGACAGGCAGTCACACTGACCTTTGACCTGACTGAGAACTATTCAGCAACTGCTAAATCTAGATAAAATCAGGCCAAACTTTTACACCGTAGATAGTTAATCAGTAACGTAGTGTAAAACATTGGTGTGGTTGCCATGGTAACCTGTAGTAAAATAAACCCTCAGCACTGGTTTGGAACACTGCTGGTGACTAGAGCGTTGCTGTGTTAGAAGAGTTGCACAGTTGCACAATTTGAATGGACACCTTCCAGCCAATCAGAAAGGAGTATTTTCTGTGGCTGTGACAGAATAATAAACAAACTTCCTGAATGTTTGAAGAACAGAAAAATAATCTGTGTTATTTCAGAATCACGTCTCTGAGGCTTTAGGTCATCTGAGGACATCTGTGTGTGTGTGTGTGTGTGTGTGTGTATGCATGCGTATGTCTGTGTGTGTGTGTGTGTGTGTGTGTGTGAATAGAACAGAAAGTTAAAGGTCACCAAAAATGAAAAATGTTTTTTTTTTAATTCAAATTAAAACGGTGGTCATGTGATCACTTGACTGTCATGTGCTTGTCACAACGAGAAGATTCCGGCTTTAGATTATCCTTCCTGACAATCCGGAAAACAACAAAATCCCAAACAAATGCTGCTTTCAGCCAATCAGGTGCTGACATGGTGTTAGTTTGTGAGTATTTTCAGGTCGTACGTTTTGTCTGCCTGTTCAGGTGTGTTGGTTTGTTTCTGAGTCAGTTTTAGTTCAACACACTCGCTTTGTTTTTCTCCTGCTGATCATCATCTACAAACTCTAAGTATGTTATCCTGTTGTTTTGTTAAAGGAGCATGCCAGTGGTTTCAGTGGTTTATGATTGAACCATCATACAGGTTAAGTTACTGCCAGCCATTCTCTGTTTTAACTTTCGGGTTATTTTGCTAAATCCCCTAATCTTTAAAAAAAAAAAAAAAAAAAAAAAAAAATCAAATGTTCAGATGATTCACACCTTAAAATTCAATGTTTCGCCTGCTAACACATATGTCTGAATGTAGAAGGCATGGTCATTGTAATTTCTTGATAAAGGCCATTTTCTCCTGCGACTGTGTTTCCTGGTGGAAATGTACATTTTCTTCTGTGTAGCTTTACGTTGCATCACCTAGATTAAGTAACTTCCACAAAACATTTAGTAGACATTTGGTTCTCTGATGGATTTTTTATCTCAGCACGTTTCAAGTCTCTATAAGTTGATTTTTATGTTGTAATGGAATGAACTAGTAAGTAAAAATGTACTTACACAGCACCTACATAGACAAAGTCAGAAAGTGGTTCACGGATAAAATACAAGTAACATAAAACAAAACAAAAGAAAAGTCAAAGAACACAGAACATCAAAACCACAGATTTAAGATACGATAAGAAAGTCTTCAGCTGGCTTTTAAAAGCGACTTCAGAATCAGAGGAGCGGAGGGAGGGCACCTCCAGTAACCTCCAACCTGAAGACCTAAGGGACGTCCTGAGGTACAGGACTGTAAGAGGCCTGCCTGACCACGCATGGCTCTAAAGGGTAAAATAAGAATCTTAACATGAACTCCAAAATTAACCAGAAGCCACTGATTTGTAGTTCAGAAGAGAGAAAAGTCTCGATGCTAACTGGCAGGTAAACTGGTTTCTGAAGACCACTGCTAGGCCTCCATCGCGGCCCACAAGCCGCGACAGACTAAGAAAAGAACAGTCCGTGGGGCGGAGATTGTTCAAATGTATATCCAGATTTCATTCCAAGTCTTAGTAACGAACATAAAATCCAGATTTTTGCTGATGAACAGATCGTTAAGAAAAAACGACTTGCTCACATGGAATGAGCGTTGGTCAAGACCATCCTGATAGACGAGGTGTCTGGGGACCCACAAACCGAGGCAACAGGTAGGCTGCACAGGTGCGAAGCGCAGACTCCACGGTCCCACCCGACTTCAGCCGTCTTTGACCGAGGAAAAGTGATCGGGTGTCAAAAGCAGCAGGAAAGACGTTTCTCAGGCTGGAGAATCTCCGTGCCACCAGGAAGCTGGAAAACCAGAACAGACGGAGCAGAATCACATGGAATCCAGCACAAGCTGAGTTTAGCAGCAACAACTTGCCGCCAGAGCCGCCACAGCTCGCCTCCTACCGGACCTTATCCCCTGCCTCCCTTTGCATTTCGTAGGATCGGCAGGCTTTCCTGACCACCAGGCAGCAGCAGACAGCCACAGAAAGCTGCCACCAAATCTGTGAAACCCATGAAAATCCATTTCTTATCGGATTTGGAGAAGCATATGACGACTGTACACCAAACCAGCAGACAGGTTTGTAGACAGGAGCGCAGATAAAAGGCAAATAAAGCGAAAAGAGGAGCTCAGACACGGAGCAGACGAGCAGCGGCGAAGCCTGACATGGCGCCATCTTACCGCAAATCTCATATTCTCTATATGTACTAATGACAGTGTGGAAGGTAGGAAGAACAGTTCTAATATTTACCGCTCCAGTAAGGTGAGGTGTGTACAGGTCGACTGTTTCTTACTTTGATCAAAAACAGCAGAGGCTCCGCCTCCTTTGGAGCTCCATCAACAGTCTAACGCTCTGTCTCCAAAAGGACTTTTTACAGATTCCACAGTGGTAAGTGTGTGTGTGTGTGTGTGTGTGTGTGCAGGCCTGTGGGGTTTGGTGAACAACGCTGGAGTGTGTGTGAACTTCGGGGACGCTGAGCTGTCGCTGATGTCAAACTACCGCGGCTGCATGGAGGTCAACTTCTTCGGCACGCTGAGCGTCACCAAGAGCTTCCTGCCTCTGCTGAGACGAAGTAAAGGACGCATCGTCACCGTGTCTAGCCCCGCCGGTGTGTGTCCCCACACACACACACACACACACACACACACACACACAGAACAAGAACAAGAACAAGCTAACAGTGGAGTGAAACTAACTTAGCAGTGACTTTTGTTAGCCATGACTCATTGTGATGTATGAACGCTGTTAGCTTAGCTGCTAACAATGTTATGCTGCGTTCAGTAAACCTTGGAAGTTGGATTTTTCCCAGTCGGAAGTTCTAACTTCTGTCCTCAAACCGTTCCAGCCAAATGTAAACCAAAATCATGTCTGAACACCAACAAATCCCATCAGATTAAATAAACGTAGTAATAAATACTAACTAAAGTAAATTAGATTACAGGACTGTTTGTTGTTTTAATGATATTAATCACAGCATTAAACATTTGTGCAGAGAAGTAATATTCTCAAATTATTTACACTTATTATTAATGGCAAACAGTTATTATACACTGTAGATAGTTACCATGGAGATATACTTTGACCTTTTTATTTCAATGTCACATTAGAAAAATTACTTTATCGCTGATCATTTCTATTCATAAAGCTCACTTCCACGCCATGTCGCCATGTTGAGTGACGTCATACTCGTGAAGTTCGGGTAGATCATTTTTTTCAGAGCTCCAACTTCAAATACCATTCAAACGCATTTTTCCAAGTCTGTCAAATGCAGTGTTAGCTTAGCTGCTAACAGTGTTAGCATAGCTGCTCTGCTAACTTCAGCTGAGTTCTTGTCTTGTGGTGGATCTGGACTTCAGAGCGTGTTTAAGTTTAGCGTCATAGAGGCTATTTAGCATCATAACCTGCCAAAGATCAGATCTGATGACATCATCAGTCATTTTATTGATGTTTTATAACGACTGAAGACGAGCAGCTAAAGCTAATCTGAGTTACTGTTTACAGGCTAAAATACTACAGCATTTATTATTTCTACTTTTACTGAAGGAAAAACTGTTTCTACTTTTACTCTGATTCATCTTTACTCATGTTGGTACAGTTTGTAGTATTATTTACTTCTAAAATCACCATGACAACGCTGTTCATATCTGGTTGTTATGGTGAAAATAGAGACCCTGACATGATTTTAGGGATATATTGCTCAGCTCTACTTCCTGTGTTAGAGGGTTGAAGTTGAAGCTAAAGTGTGTTTTGTTTGGAGAAACTTCACTCTTATGTAACGTTCTAAATGTCCCATCAGACCGCCGTGGCAGGAATGTGTGTCAGTCAGTCAGACGAGGACACGGCGCTCTGCAGGACACGCCCAGACAGCCCAGGAATCAGAGCGTTCTGGTTGCAGCATGTTCTGTCAGGGCCGTCTGCTGCTTTATTTCCTGTAACAACAGACATGTTTCATCATCAGAAACACCACGGGACGTTTCCACGTGTTCCTGCAGTGTTCTCAGCATCTTTCTGAATTTACATAGAAAATAAGATCTGTGGTTAGAACAACCTTTATGTTTTCTTTTACAGCGTTAATAACAGGCAGGCGTTAATTCTTCTTAGACTATTTTAACACGCATATTGAGGAATTTGCAGGTCAGACACAGTAAAGCGTCGTGGTTCAGACGAGGACTCAGAGTCTTTCAGCAGCTGATGAATCAAACTTTTGTGTTTCCAGCATTTTCTGTCAGACCACACACACACACACACACACACACACACACACACACACNCACACACACCCAGCTCCTTCCTGTACGTCCACAGCATCAGCAGCAAGCTGCATGTTTACTCAGGCTGATTCTCAAATTAACCCCCCAGCCCGCCAGCTAAGCCCCACCCCTTTCAGCAGCCTGTACCGCCGCGCTGCTCGCTCAGCCAGCCGGCCGCTTCCAGCTGCGACAAAGTGTTTCCAAACCTCANACCGCCGCGCTGCTCGCTCAGCCAGCCGGCCGCTTCCAGCTGCGACAAAGTGTTTCCAAACCTCATCGCTGGCCTGGAATAAGTCCGGACATGTTGAGGCATCACAGCTCCATGTGTAGGAAGAAATCTGATGATGCTGATTTCTGCTGATGCTGCAGTTTTGCTGCTAAACTATAATTCTGACACCGAGACGCGTCCCTGGAGTGAAACTACGGAAACTTCCTGAACCTGAAAAAGTTCCTAAAGTGACTAATATCTGCATTTGAATGTGTATTTGGATGCTATGTAAATGTTCTGGTTTTGTCAGGTGACCAGCCGTTCCCGTGTCTGGCGGCGTACGGCGCGTCTAAAGCTGCTCTCAACCTTGCCATGAACACACTGAGACACGAGCTGCAGCCCTGGGGTGTCCACGTCTNAAGCTGCTCTCAACCTTGCCATGAACACACTGAGACACGAGCTGCAGCCCTGGGGTGTCCACGTCTCCACCATCCTGCCGTCCTCATACAAGACAGGTAGCAGCACCTCCCCACACACACACACACCCCCACGCTGCCTTAACAAAAAAACACCAGCTGATAGCTTAGCTTAGCCACAGATTTGGGTATGGCTGATATTTTGTATGAATACAAATGACTTAACAACAATCTGACAAAAAGTAAATTCTGAAGCAAAGCGATGGATGTTTTGGGGAAGATGTTTGCTCCAGAAGTATTTTTGATACTGAAACTACATTTGTATGTTTTGTTGTTTTCTGTTATCAGAGTTCCATCAAATTCAGAGTAAAAACGACACTGTGTCATGGTGTTCAGGATGCATTTAGCCTAGCTTAGCAAAAAGACTGAAAGCAGGGGAAAGTGCTAGCATGGACTGGAAGCAGGGCGGGGGAAACTGCATAGCACAGTGGCTAAAAGCAGGGGAAACTGCTAGCTTAGCTTAGCACAATGACTTAAAGCAGGGAAAACTGCTAGCTTAGTTTAGCACAGTGACTAAAAGCAGGGGAAACTGCTAGCTTAGCTTAGCACAATGGCTAAAAGCAGGGGAAACTGCTATCTTGCTCTATCCATCCATCCATCCATTTTCTATACCTGTTTTTCCTGTTAAGGGTCATGGGGGGGGNAGCCTATCCCAGCAGCCATTGGGTGAGAGGTGCGGTTAACCTGGACAGATCGCCAGTCTATCGCAGGGCACTCTGTCAAAATTAAAGCACCTTGATAAGCTGGCTCTGGCGTTCGCTGCCCCTCTGCGCCATCTTGAGCTAAAAGCCTAATCAGGTCGTGTAAACTGACTCTGAGCTTTCTGCTTCACTCTTGGCTCAGATGTTCTGGAGCTGCTGCTTTTATTTTGGCGAGGCCTCATGTATTGTGGTTTGGCCCCACGTTGTATGATGAGAAGCCTCCCACAGAGTAAAATACACGCTTAATGTTTTCCACATGTGGCGATGAACCGTCTGTTTCACCGCTGACTTATGAATCTGCAGAAAGCATCTAACTCTGCTTTAAAGCTCTAAGGATGAGGAGGATGAAGGGCACAAACTGACCAAATAATGAGCATCATTCACTCATCCTAACGAAGCCCTGCTGCTCGTTAAGCTCGTTTCATTTCTGCTCCTTCCTGACAGGAAGCGTTCACCTCAGATTCCGTTTCATTTCCAGCCAAACGCTGAAAAACACGTTTTCACCAAAAGCTCCCAAATCGCTGCCAGCAACAGAAAACGATTAGTGGAGGAAAATTATAAACCTTCTGCTAATTAATAAGAAAATAAATTTAATTAAAAAAGAAAAACAAACAAACAAATAAATAAATAAACACTTAAAGGACTAGCCTGGTGATTATACACGCTACTACCAACCATTTTCCAAAACATAAAGCCGTATTTTATTTTTTGTTTTATTTTTCTAAATCCTCTAATCTCTCAAAATCAAATGCTCAGGTGATGCACCACCTTAAATTCTGACCTGCTGACACGTAGAGATGACTGTAGAAGACACGATCGTTTTAAATTTCTCTGGTGAAAGCCATCTTCTCCTGGGACTATATTCTCTGGCGGAGGCAGATTTTCTTCCATGTAGCTCATCTGTGACAAAAAATAATGATGGAGGTTTGTTCGCTGTGATGGTTATTTACCTCAGCATGTTTCAAGTCTCTACTGGTTGATTTTTATGTTGCGGTGGAATGAACTGAAATGACAGTCTGGAAGGTAGGAAAAACAATTTTAATATTTACTGCTCCAGTCATTTGTTTTGTAAAATGGTTGTATATCCAGATTGTATTTATTGACCTCAAACCTGCAAAACCACTGGTATGGTCCTTTAAAACAGTCTGTTGGTGTTATCAGCTTTATATGTTGTCGTTACTGATGATGTCATCGTTGCGTGTCGTGCAGGGCAGTCCAGTAACCACGCCTACTGGGAGCAGCAGCACAAGCAGCTGCTGCAGAGTCTTCCTGCGGCGCTGCTGGAGGACTACGGCGAGGACTACATCAACGAGACCAAGGAGCTCTTCCAGAGCCACGGCCATCAGGCCAACGAGGACTTCAGCCCCGTCATCGACGCCATCGTGCAGGCACTGCTCTCGCCGCGGCCGCTGGTGCGCTACTTCGCCGGGCCGGGCGTCGGCCTGATGTACTTCATCAACAACTACTTCCCCTTTAGCGTCAGAGACCGCTTCCTGCAGAAGCTGTTTGTGAAGAAGACGCTGAAGCCGCGTGCTCTGAGGAAGCAGCATGGCTTCGACGTCCACCTCAACAACAACAACAACAACGACGAGGACAAAGTCACGCAGTAGAGACGCGGCGTCAGCTAGCTGCTAGCATGGCGATCCTGCGCTCTCCGTGTCGTCTGAAGCTGCTGCAGGATCGTAACGATGCACCAAAACACGTCTTCTTCATGTGTCGGCTTATTGTTTTTGGCCTCGTGACAGTTTGTGAGGAAACGCCTCGAGGTCGCGGGTCAGAGGTCATGTTATTGTAGAGCCAGCAGCACAGCCACACTTCCGTCTGCGTGATCAGCTGCACATGCACGTCTTAACACGTGAGACACGAGCGCTCCACGTGCCTTCTTCACAAAACAAAGCTACAGCAGCTCTTTTCTCCAGACGCAGAGCAAGTCAGCGCGTCTGCACGTCCACCAATCCAATGCATTCACACGTCCACATCAGAGTAGCTGCAGGACATTCAGCTTTTTTCGTCAGACTGGACGTCTTTGTAACTTCTGATGAGTTTGAAGCATTTTGATTTTTTTTTTTTCTGAGTTAAAACTTAAAAATGTCTAAGAAATTTTTAAAAAGGTAAAAAAAAAGATAAAAACATAAATAAAACCATAAAATCTGATTCTAAAAATAAATGAACACTTCACACAAACACACGTGTTTAGTGACATCACAACTCAGGAGAATCGAACTTTTCGATGTAAATGAATCGCAGCATCAGCAGCTCTTTAACCTTTTCATAAATTTAGCTTTTCATTTTTTATGAGCGTTCTCACCACCAGAAATCCTGTTTTACTGTTAAGAAAATAAGTGAAGCTTGTGTGTGTGTGTGTGTGTGTGTGCGCGCCGGTTTAAACTCAATGTTTCCTTTAAAAAAAATCAGGTTATTTTTAGTGGAAAAACAAAAGGAGCTGCTTTATTTCAGTTCAGCCAGATGCCCCAAATCCAGATCCAGATCCAGATCCAGATTCCTCAGCACTGGGCCAAAAACGCCTTCACCCGTCAGGAACCCTTAACAAGCGCACCTGATGAAGCACCCTTCCCTGCAGACTCCGCCCACAGACTGTCACTCACACACTGCTACATATATTTATACATGTTTATCGTTTCTGAATATATTTCACATTTATTTACGTAGTAACCACATATTTCATGAAGTATATTTAAGGCCAATATTTACATGGTGGATGTGACATAAATCAGCTCTGACGTTTTGTTTTTAAACGGCAGAAAAAATATGAAATAATTCAACATTATGACTGAAAATCCCACTGAATTTTTTTGTTTATTCATTTATTTTATCCACTTACAGAAACAATAATCTGATGTTCAAAATCTAAAATCTAATTTATGATTTTCAGTGGGAAACAGGAAAAACACGACAACAAGACGTTAAATCTTCAACATAAAGTGTAAAAGTTTAGAATTAAATTTGTTAAAATGATTTATCGAATCCTGAAAAATCAGAAATTAGTTTCAAAAATGACTCCAGAAAATCTGTCAGGACAAATCATGAAAAGTCAGAAATGACTTTAAAAAGTTTGGAAGAAAAGTTAAGATAATTAAATAATCATGAATAAACAAACAGTAAATATTATGACTGTGAAATATAAAGAATAATCCTGAAAATTAGCAAATATACCTGGATGAAATATACCTGGACGTTCTGACATTTCTGACTTTCTAAAATTCTTTTAGATTTTTTTTTTTTGTTTTTTTTTTTGGTAATTCTACCATATATGTAGTTTGGCGGCACATAATCATGCTATAACCTCCATGATGCACGTCTGTTTCCTTCATATTATTTTAAAACATGAAAAGCTCCCGTGCTGTTACATAACATACATACATATATGTATTTATATATTATTGACATCTTTTATTTTGAAGGTTGATGATCCTGAATATTCAAGATAAATTCAGATTCTCATTTCTAAATCTCAATTTTAAAAAAACAAAAAAAACTAAATGTTCACTCAGAAGAAACTTTTCGCCAACATTTTTATCATAACCGTTAAAAAAATCTGACAAGGTTTTTATTACAAAATATTTTAGCTATAAAACAGAAACTTTGCGGTCAGAGCTGAACTTCTTAAATATATTTGGAATGTTTGTGTATTTATTGTGTGTAACTATAAGCGTGATATTTCTGAAATGTAATAGCTCATATATGCACACGTATGAACTGTTTTCTGTATTTTGTAGAAACGCACTTCCTGTCGTTTTTCTCACCAAACTTTGTTATGAAATCTAAATATTTATGGAAGTCTTCTTCATCACTCGTCAAACTGTGAATTTTGTAAAAAAAAAAAAAAAAAANTAAAAAAAAAAAAAAAAAAGTAAAAAGATGTCAAATGTTCACTTTGATAGAATAAAAGTCGACTTTTTCACACGTCACCTCGCCGTGGTGTTGACCTTGTTTTGGGGGCGGAGCCAATCCTGGTTTTCGGTTTAGCCTCTTTTTGTGTGTGTGTGTTAGTGTTGTGCATATGTGTGGTGTGTATGCGTGTGCATGCGTGCATGTGTTTGTGTGTGTGTGTTTATGTCGTGTGTGTGTTTGTGTGTGTGTTTGTGCGTTTGTTTTTTGTTTGTGTGTGTGTTTGTGTGATTGTGTTTGTTTTTTGTTTGTGTGTGTGTGCATGTGCATGCGTGCATGTGTGCATGTGTGTGTATGCGCACATGCGTGTGTGCGTGCATGCATACGTGTGTGTGTATGCGTGCGTGTGTGCATGCGTATGTGTGCGTGCGTGCATGTGTGTGTGCGTGTGTGTGTGTGCATGCATGTGTGTGTCCTTAGTCTGATGGTGATAAAACACGTCGTGGTGTTTTGTCCTCCTAAGAATTTAAACCAAATTATTTCTGGAAATTTTTCTTGTGAAGAAAAGTCGTGAATTCCAGGATCTTCTCCAGTCATTTTGTTTTAAAAAAAAAACAAAAAAAGTGACCAAACAAAAAAATAAAAAAGTGACACCAGTTTGTTTTGTCGGAAACTTTTTGTTCCTTATGAATCATATGATCCATTTTTAATCGAATCCTAAATAAAACTTCCAGAAAGAAAAAATGAAGTTTTCAGGTTTGTCAGAAATGTTCTGAAGGAAAAGACAAATAATCGTCTTTCTAGCAGCTTTAACGGGAAGTTAAGCGTCAGATTTTAGTCAGTCAGTTATTGCTGGCAGATTTTTGTAGTTAGTAGTAGAAAACTGGAGAAGATGGTTGGACATTTAGAAGCTGCAGGTCTCAGAGGAAGAGGAGGAGGAGGAAGATCGCTGAGCTGCATCCAAAGATTACAATATCTTACAGCTGAAATAAAGGTTTTGAACTTTTATTTCCTGGAGAGACATGAACGGAAGCAGAACCTGCTGAGATGCAGCAATCAGGTGATCTGTCATGAGGCCACGCCCACCTCAGGTGCTGCTTTCAGTCTAAAGTCATTTTTATCATTTCACTTTTCATTTAATTTATTTTAATCTACACTGTAAAAAAAATCCTTTACAAGGTAACAAAGTTTGACTTGTGAAATTTATGATGTTTCTAACGTCTTTTGTTGTTTCCATAATAAATTTAAATGACAAAAAAAAAAATAGATGAATTTCCGACATTCATTTTCCTTTTTTCAAATTTTCTCCAACTGATATTTTTTGTAGGTTTTTTTTTTTGTTTTGTATAGTTTTAATATTGCAGAATCAGCAAGAAAATCAAGTTATGATTTCAAAGTTTATTTATTTTGTTTCTAGAATTATTTTTATGATACTTCTAGAATTGAGTGTTTTTTGAGATTTTGAATAACAGAGCTGCTGCAGCTGATGTGTTTATCCTGATGAAATGACGTGAACGTATTTGTGGTTTGGGCCTCAAAGCTAAACAGGAAGTAGAGCAGCTTTTCATGAATGAACAGCGAGTCTTTGAAAAGCAGCAGAGAGTTTGTTCGGCTCTTCGCTGAAGCTGAACTCAGTTTCCTCAT
>VXCM01009934.1:0-10738 GCA_014773175.1 Lucifuga dentata | reverse complement strand
CGCTAAAATAGAATAAAAATACACGCTATACACGTCTACTAAATACACGCTAAAATAGAATAAAAAATACACACTACATGTCTACTAAATACACACTAAAATAGAATAAAAAATACACACTACATGTCTACTAAATACACACTAAAATAGAATAAAAATACACGCTATACACGTCTACTAAATACACGCTAAAGTAGAATAAAAATACACGCTATATACGTCTATTAAATATACGCTAAAATAGAATAAAAATACACACTATACACGTCTACTAAATACACGCTAAAAAATAAAAATACACACTATACACGTCTACTAAATACACACTAAAATAGAATAAAAAATACACACTATACACGTCTAATAAATACACACTAAAATAGAATAAAAATACACGCTATACACGTCTACTAAATACACACTAAAATAGAATAAAAATACACACTATACACGTCTACTAAGTACACACTAACATAGTTTTTAAAAAGTTTTTTGTTGTGAAGTCAGTATTGTGACAGCTTAGTGGTTGAGGAGGACGTGGGTTCGTTTCCTTCTTGTTAGTGTTCATTTGTGCAGGTCTGAACACAGCGAGCTGTGGACCAAAGCAGCCATGCAAACACAGATGTTGAAAGCCATCTTACTTTGTTTCTCTGTGTTTCAGCTCTCGCTCGCAGAGCTTCAGACGGCTCAAATAGCCACAAGCAGCCGGCCGACGCGGATCCCAGCAAGAAGAAGATCATACGCAAAGCCAAAGGAGGCATCAAGGTACCTTCATCTCTTATCTTATCTTATCTTACCTTCATCTGTCTTATTTTAATTATTGTTTTTTTCTGTGCAATTTTTCTTATGTGCCTCTTATATTTTTATTATGTGCCTTTTATATTTTTTGTTATTATGTGCCCTTTTATGTGTTTTACTTTGGTAATTCTTTTGTATCACCAGCCCGGGAAACGGAATTTCATGTGCGTCACATGTAACATTGTACAATGTGGGTGTGGTGAGATGACAGTAATGCTCCTTGTATCCTTGTAACTGCATTTGTTTCTCTTTGTGCTCTGTGACATTACACAGTTGCGACATTAAATTGTGTTTTTTTAAAATAAAAATCTGAATGGAGGAATTTGACCTGTAATGACCTGTGTGTAAAGTAATTGTGTGTAATGATGTTTGATGTTATGTGTCTGTGTATACTTGTAGTTTTGTTTTATGTCTACCTGCCAAGGGACTGCAGATGGAAATTCGCTAAATCTGGTGCAAAGCATCTTTTCTCAGTTTGAGATTAATGTTTTTTTTGTGCATGGTCCCCTTTTTAAATAAACTAAATAAATAAAATAATGTATTCTTGCACTATGGTGCCGATATTTATAATTCAGTAAAAGGCTTTTATACTTCTTCCACCACTTCATTTACATAGAAGCAACATCAATAAGAAATAAATTGTCCTGATTTTAATAAGTAGTTTTCTTTGAAAATGCACCATCAGTCCTCTGAAGAACTACATGTACCCTCCACTGCGAGGTCAAAGGTCAGAGTGAGAACAGAGCAGCGTTCAGCCTTGTGTCAGCAGAGGAAGCAGCGCAGGACGCCTCCCTGCTGCTGGCTGCTGCTCAAATTTCACTCTGAGCTTATTAGCTACTTGGTAGTGTGCAGAATTTTGGATGCGTGCAGGATTTGGATGCGTGCCCTGAGGTTGTTTGTGTCTGTGTGTGCAGTGATAGTGTTGGCGTGTTAGACCATAAACTTTCCTCCATAAGTAATGAGGGCAGACAGAACAAGTCTCAGTGGTTACAGGAAATCTGGGTGTCGTGTTTGACTCTCCTCAGTCTCGCCAGGAGTGAACTCAGATATCACACGGCCAGAAATCAAAAGCTTAACAAGCACTTTTCCTCTCGGCTTTAGCTGTATCAAGATTATCAAATATTTAAATGAGTCTGTACTGAATAGTAAGTGATGACACAACCGCAGTTGATGAACCCGTAATACTGCATTAGAAGTCATCAGAAGTCGCTTAATGAGTTAATTTGCATATGTGATGTCACTACTTCAGTTTTTTTCTTATTATGCCTTGCAACTCAAAATGTTTCTATTTCTGGTTAGATTGTTCTCTATCTTCAGCATGTCACGTTTCTGAGAGAGATTTGCTGAAATAATGTCTGTGGAAAAAATTACACATTTACAATAATTATAAGATTTTTATACGTAAAATGTATGTGGGTAGTATTTATTGGGCTAAAAATGCAAAACCAGCAGTATGGTCCTTTAAGGCGATATACGATATCTACTGTAACTCTGAAGACATAATACACAGTATTGCTGTTCTAACAACTCTCATTAAGTGGAAAAATGTGTGTGTGTCACAGATTGAGGTGATGCATGAAGAAAGTCAAGGAGGCTCCACCCACATCGTTTTGTCCAACGAGACAGAGGAGAGTCTGTCCAACAGACGCAGGTGAGCAAAGCAAAGCATCTTTCTGCGCAAAACAATTGACATGCTTCTTTAACGTCACTATCGTGAAAGACCATGTGATCATTCACCATGTGAGCAAAGCCAGCATGGTGAGCAGCACTGTGCAGTAGAAGCAAAACTGACATTAGATGCATGTTGAAATTTTTGGGATGGTTTGAAGAACCTGCAGTATTAAGGTGTTTCAGACCTTTTCAAATCGTTTGTTCTGGTCTGAATCAGATCTGTAGATCATTTATTCTGGTCTGAATCAGGAACTAAATTGTTGGTTTGGTTCAGTTACACACAAGAAAACATCCAATCAAACCAAAATATATCAGCAAAAGTCATGTGACAACACTCTCTGTGCTCATTGGTCAGAAATGTCTGGAGGCGGAGAAAGAAAATCCAAACAGGAAGTAGTTTCTATGGTGTCAAAGTAAATCAGAGTAACAAAGATGAATGTGGATCCTTTCCTAGTCATAGCATCATTTGATCCATAAAGAAGAAAACTACGACAGCAGAAGCTGAATCTGACTTCAAGACAACGTGTGGAAAACCACGTGCTGCTTCACATGATGTGAAGAAGACATACTGCCTTCAGATGTGCTTGAGATAAATAATCCATCACAGCAAATAGCGTCTTTTTAATTTTTTGTCAAAGTTAACTGTATTTATCCAACATGGAACTGCACAGAAAAAAATGTACGTCTCTGCCAGGGAATATAGTTCCAGGAGAAAACGGCTTTTACAAAGAAATTAAAAACGACCACGCCTTCTATTGGTTATCAGGGTTATGAATGTTAAGGTGTGTGTGTCATTATTTGGTCATATTTATTGGGCTTAAACATGCTAAATCACTTTTCCTTTAAGGGTTACAGTTAAAAACCGTTGGAGAATATTTTACTATGTTGTCACTAAAAGTGACATGACAGAGCAGCTCTGACAGCTGATCAGCTGTGACATCATCAGTAAGCGATGCCACTTCAGATGGAGAGCGATGATGTTTCATTTCTCTAAAACTAATTTCCTCTGTCCTCACATCTTTTCCACGAGGGACTAAGACGTGATGAAAAGACGTGACTAAGGAAAAGGTGGAAACGGTTAAGAGCTTCAGAATGCACCGTGTGTTGATCTGTCACTCTTCCACTTCCTGTGATCCAAAGTTCCTAAAGAACTTCGTGAGAAAGCTGAGATCACCACCGTGCTGTTCGTACAAACGTTTCCTGACACATCGTTACGCTGTGTTATCTAGTCTAATGCTAACAGACCTGACCTGAACTTTACATCACATGGCTTTATAGTCAGACGTTCATGAAAAAACGTGGTAATCCATCAGAGATATTAGAAGTGATTTTACCCGCAGAAGTGACCCCACATGGAAAATGCTCATTAATCATGTTAACAGATGCATTTCGTTCTTAATCTGGTGTGCAGACGGAGCATGAAATTACCTTCATCGAGTGCCTCAGTGACAAAGGATTCAGAATGTCAGTGGGTTTGTGTGCTTCCTCTTTATTTTAAAAGCTCTTCCTCAGCTGTCGGGTAAAATGACCCTTTTAACTCTGTGGATGTTCTCGTACCTGCACAGAGACATGTTTTACCAGATGAAAACTGATTCTGCTGATGCCTTTGATCTTTATTCACAGACCAAATGCACAATACAGGTAGTAAGCAGTGAAATCTATCATCAAAGAAACAATGCAGGAAAAAAACCCACGTGTCTGAGGTACCAGTTTTTGCTTGTGTGTGTCACACGTGTAGCGTTGATTCCCTGTATGATCTGATTATGTGAAAGCTGCCATGCAGGAATAGGAGTTCTGGAACGGTGGACACAGCAGCATCACTTGCACCGCTCTGCAGTACAAATTACTCACAAACCCACTGGAGCGGCTGAACACGCTGGGGTCTGTTGCTGCCTGCCACAGCAGGCGTACGTCCGTGGCGTGCCCATGTGACGTGATCATGCGCTCATAGATGCAGGGGTGGTACCGGGCTTTGCCCTCCCCTGAAAAGTAGAAATGCTGGTGGGGAGAGACCCCCATCACTTTGGCACAAATCCCCATGAAAACATCGTCTATGTATAAGGAGGAGTTTAGCATCAGGGTAGCGTGGTAGATCTTAGCGGCCACGTCGTCTGAAACCACGTAGCCGGCACCAGCGGTGTAGTCTGGGTAAGCAGGCCCAGGGTACAGCTCATAGGGAACATGGTATTTACTGTTTTTCCGGCGGACTGGAGGGGATCCTCTGTACACGTGCCCCACCCACAGGTCCTTGGCCCCTGTCTGGCTGCTCTGGAGGTGCTGCAGATACTTCACCAGGTTTGGCGTGTGGACAAAGACATCGTCGTCTGCGGACATGAGAAAGCGAGCCTGAGGGCAGAACCGGTAACTCCAGTGGAACTGCAGGATCAGTTTGGATGTCAGGTTGTGAAAGGTGTCCAGAAAGTCCTGTTGGATCAGGTCTCCATATTCCTGGTCCTCCTGGAGCAGAGCTCTCTGCACTCTGGGTCTCTGCCAAACATCCGGGTGCACACCCATGGCGAACACCACCCTCACACTGGCCCCCAGCTCCCACCAAACGTAGCTCTCATTCCCCCAAGTCTCCCGGATCGCCTGTCGCCGCTCAAAGCTGTCTGGCGATGATTTCACAAACAGAAGCAGCAGAACTTCATTGTTCTCATTTCCACCTCGTCCGATGCCACCATCGCTGCATTTCTGCGGGTGGTTGATGAGGTACAGATGGTTGACCACCGCACCATCTGCACCGTCAAAGCCATCGTTTCCGTGGTGATGGCGATGGTTGGAGCTGATTACAAAAGAGGCGTTGAGGAAGTTGTAGCTGTTGTCCAGGTAACGGTAGGCGTAGGCCCTGATGTGGCTGACGACGTGGTGGTCCAGCTGTTCCCAGCACACCGTCAGCATGCACAGCAACAGCAGCGTACTCAGCAAACGCACATTTCCACACCTACGCATGCGCCACAATCTCAACATGGTGGCTGCTGCTGGGTTCTGCTGATCTTTGAATGCAACCAGCACCTCCTCTCTGGCTCTGTCTGGTCTTCTCCTCCGTTCCCTCTGTTCCTCCTCCTCCTCCTGCTGTCTGCTGGAGGAGTTTATTATTTAATCTCTTCCTCCTTTCACACTCAACTTTCTCCTCTCATTTAACTTCCTACCTTCAGTCTCTGACTTCCCTTATATCTATCTAATCATCTTCCTTTTCTCCTTTACCTTATCTTCTACTCTCTTTCTCTCCTCACACATATCCTCCTCCTCTTTCTCCTGTTGTACCAGTTGTCTTCTCTTTCTGATTGTGAAATCCAACAGGCCTTTGTCAGGCTCTGCAGCAGACTGGCTTCGTTCGGCTTGTCCTCCGCTGTACCAGGCGAGGACTGAAGGCTCTCATCACGATCATGGACTCAGCACATGAAAAAAAAAAACATCAACTTTCTCCTCCCCTCAGACCTCCTGGTTTGTTTTTCTCTCCTCCGCCGGATCACCGGCATGTCACAGGGTCTGTAACGACAGGAACTAAAGTCAGAGTGATGTAGAGACATTTTTTTCATACTTGAACTTCACCTTTTATTTGTATCATGGTCACAGAAACTACATTCTGATCAGCTGGGAGGTGTCTGTACGTCCTCAGAGGACATCTCAGACACCTTTACAGTCTATATAGTCCAGAGCGACTCAAATACAGACATTTATACAGTGTATACAGGAAGAGTGGATTAAGCAAGTGATATTAAAAGGACCATACTAGTGATTTTTCCATACTGTAACACTGTATTATAGTTTTCCTGTTATTTTGCCAAATCCCCATATCTTTATAAACCCACTGGAGCCGATCAGACAGCTGTTAAGGGTTCAGCGGGCCACAAAAACACGAGGGACAGTTCACTATCAGCATGAGTTCATTCACTTTAGTTCACTCTGTGCACGAATAATCACACCTTTAAGTCTTTATGTACCTGTCATATAAGAAATGCAGCTCAAAATGATTTACATGATTTCCAAAAAGGAAACAGCAATTTGTGTGTTTTCATCACAGCCTTTAACTTAAAGGAGCATACTGGTGATTTTGCATGTTTAAGCCCAATAAATACTACCCACATACACATTACGTTACTTACAATCATTTCTTTAAATACATAAAACCGTATTTTAGTTTTCCTGTTATTTTGCCAAATCCCTTAATCTTTCAAAATCAAATGTNACATAAAACCGTATTTTAGTTTTCCTGTTATTTTGCCAAATCCCTTAATCTTTCAAAATCAAATGTTTAGGTGATACACACATTTTGTATTTAATGTTTCACCTGCTAACACGTACATCTGAGTGAAGAAGGAACGGTCATTTTTAATTTCTTGGTAAAAGCCACCTTCTCCTGGTCTTTATTCCCTGACGGAGACGCACACCGTTTTCTGTGCAGCTCCATGTTGGATGCTTAAATAAAGTTGTTTAGATAAAAACGTAATACACATGTTCTCTGTGATGGATTACTTATCTTGGGGTCATTCCTATGTTTTCCCCAAGTCCTCTGTACCCCAGCTATATATAGCACAATAGAGTACGTAATGGGTTAGGGTTAGTCTGTTATCACACACTTAATGTGTGTTAACAGAAGATTGAACTGGGGTAACATAGATACGTTCCCTTTATCTCAGGTGCATTTCAAGTCTCTGCAAGATTTTTACAGCATTCTGGAATGAACTGAAACCAATGGCAATCTAGAACGTAGGAAAAACAATTCTAAATAAAATTTAATGCTGAAGTAGTATAGATTAGAAATGGTTGTCAGTAATATAACGTGTAACAGAAACAGTACATTTACATGCATGTTAAACTACTTTTAGGCATTAATTTAGGCAATAGATTTAGGCAATAAATCTGTTTTTCATATATCACGCAAACACCTTAATTCCGTTGAAATTGCCGTAAATCAGAGTAACAGACAGATAATGTGAATGTATTTATTCAGGCATATAAAGATTGTAATGGCACTCCACATACACTCATTATATTACGAATATTTGGCAAATGATGAATGAATAATTGTTTCAGCCTTAATTAGGAGTAAATAAGTTTGGTCATATTTTCATCTGTTCAGGACCGTTTTGTTCAGAACATCACTTTTCACATGATGAAACACAAGACGAATGTAAGTGAAATTAATGAACAACAGTTTTATCACCAGTACTCTTATCACTATAACGCTTAGAGGCCTGCTTGGTGTGTGTGTGTGTGTGTGTAGGAACTGAATGTTCTCACTGTATCTTATTATTTCTAGAGCAAATATTTGTAGTAGTTTAGTGTTCTTTGCGTTTTACGTTCCTCTTGATATCACGATTATATTTGTGGAATTTAGAGGAATTTGATATGATTATTACCATGTCTGTGACAGGTTATGACTATGTAGTGACATCATCGTGCTCTATTGCCTCTGTCCTCAGACAGACTGAAAAATGAGTTCATCCATACCTACACCCAACAGAAATATACAGAAATTCTACCACTAATCCTACCTCCTACCACTAATCCTACTAACCCTACCTGCTAATGTTGCTGCACAGTTATTTATTTCTCTTTTTTGTTGTGTTTAATGGTTGTAAAGAAGGAATCACAAATTAAATTCACGGAAGCTCCAGTCCAGAGTTCTTTATTCTTCTGGATGCTGCAAGTGGACACGTGATCCTTTACAGTAAAACATCACCATGACACCAAACACAAATGACCACAAAACACAGATCATATGAAGCCACCAGCAGAAAAACTGTAAAACGTCTCACTTTGAGGACTTAGTTACACAATGAAGGCATCAATTCTCACATAAGCTGTTCTGTCCTCACTACTACAGTGTGTTGTTGCTTCTAACTTGACAGAGAGACTGACAGTTAAGGCAAAATCACAGTGAAACTGCAATACAAATTGTCACAAAACTCAAGTTAATTTATTTCCAGATTAGAACCACAATAGATTTAAGGTAAGTATTCTATTACAGGTCATACTTACAGATGTATGTTCTTTACGGACTGCAGCAAAGATATGGAGAAGGGGAAGACAGCGGTTAGTTTCTGAACTGTTACTACTGGTTGCTGCTGGTTACTAACTCCCTGGTGCAGAGCAAGCTACGGGAAGTCAGAATGGACAAAATACAAAACAAGTCTCTCCTGGAGGGGCAGTACAACAGCAGTTATAGTTCATGTTTGTGGAAATATCACTTGCTTTATTGTACCTTTCCTAGACTACGATGCCACAAAAATCTAATAAGCGGATTTCTTAGACCTTTATCCCTACATAAAGGTAAGATAAAGGCCCTTATCGGCCGACTTAACATGCCAATAAGGGCAAATATTGAGTCACACAACCTTGTTCCCTCCTTGATAAATTTCTGTTTCAGTGTCTTTTATCGTTTATCTTTAAGAGGCGTTACTATAGTATTTCCTTATTTACATAAGATTCATACAACACACTGCCACAGTAAAATGAAGATGTGTTTCAGTCTGATGGTAAATTTCATCAGGATGAAATCTGATGATGTTTAAACTGCATTTGTGTAGCGATCTGTTCTTTGTTTAGTCACTTCCTGTTTTATTTTGTAGACTTTGGTTTTCTCGCTGTTCTGTTAGTGTCAGGGGTGGGTTCTGGAGTGAGGACTCAAATGCAGGCTCAGGCAGAGTATGTGAAAAAAACAGTCTTTAGTTTCAGTCCAGGCAAGATTACAACTGATAGTGAGGCAGGATGAACTTACAGCAATCAGGCAAATAATTCAAAAGGCAGGCGGTGACAAAAAATAGAAGAACCAACCATCAAACATAAAGGCAGGAAAACCAGGAGACAAGAAACAAGCTAACCAGGCAAACAAGACAATCTGGCCGCAAAACAAAGGAACCCAGGGTAGAATAAATACTGAAGAGGTGATTAACTGATAGAACACAGGTGATGTAGAAAACTGGTGGGAAACTAAACAAAAACCAGAAGTAAAGCAAACTAGACAGCAACAAAACCAAGACTACAAAATAAAACAGGAAGTGACCAAAGAACAGATCATGACAGTTAGTTTTACTTTGCTCTTTCTTTTAGCTTCCCACCAGTTTCCTGCAACACCTGTGTTTAATCTGCTAATCACTCATCTCAGTATAGATACTGACATCATTCCTTTGTTACCGGCTAGATTGTCTTGTTTAGCTTGTTTTCTGGTGAATTATTTCCTGTTTGACATGCGTGTGTGTGTGTGTGTGTGTGTGTGCGTGCGTGCGTGCGCGCGTGCGTGCGTGTGTGTGTGTTCCTGAGTTTATTGTTTGAATTATCCCCCTGAGGGCTGTACCACAAAGCGAGATTAATAGGTTAGTGAGGTATATTGAGCCTAAAGTCAGGGTTTTCAGTGTCATGAAGGTGGTTCTCTTTTAACCTGGCTGGATCACCATGGCAACTGCTGCTGCAGACATAACTTGGTTGGGACTAGGTTATGTTGAGAGTTTCAGCTTGAAATCGACTAAAAAGTGTCACCCTTTGACGAATCAACTCTTTTGGAAATGGCGTCACCATTCTTTCCGGATCCCATTGATTTGGGTGCTGGAGTTGTGCGAGGTTCACTTCGGAGAGACAGCTTTTTCTGATGATGTTCTCTATGAGAGCTACAGATTCTCAGCTGAGGGAATACATTATGCAAACTTGTCGAGCCATATGTTAGGAATGCTACCAAATGGAGCTGTGCACTTACAGTAGCTCAAACTGTATGCATCACATTTCATTTATATGTGTATCTATACAGTATATATCTATCTATATATATATAGATAGATAGATAGATATATGTCTGTGGTGTTCCCTGGCCATTTGCCCACACTTGCTATAAAAGAAACCTTCTATAAAATCGCAGGTACACAATAATAGTTCACTATATTATGAATCAGTATGATGTTTACATTAATAGTATACTATATTGTGAGTCAGTATGACTTCAGCCTACATTAACAGTATGCAGTATATAGCTAATAGAACGCCGATTAAAAATTGATTAGTCGACAAACTAATAAAATTAATTTCACTTTGATTTGGTCAAAAACTAGTGATTGTTATGTATCCTACATGGACAGTGTCAGACCTAAATGCAGTTCTTAATATAATATTTAAATCTGCTGCCTCAGGTTTAAAGTGTCAGAGCTGTAGAATGTGCAGCACCACGTTAGGAATAAACGTATTGAGATGCATTGAGTGGTAAATTAGTATAAAACTTACGTATAAACTATCAGCAGCTTTCTGCAGCATTCCTCCCTAGCCTTATTTGCAGCAA
>VXCM01009933.1:11083-16616 GCA_014773175.1 Lucifuga dentata | reverse complement strand
GTTGTGATTAAAAACACATGGTCTTAACATGTTAACCGCTGAGCCACCAAACACAAACACGCGTGTTCATACTAAAGTCAGCTCAGCTTTAGGCTTTAATATGACAGTAAAGCTTCAGTGTGATTGGCGTGTGATTGGCGTGTGGTTGGCGTGATCAGAGGCTTCGTCTGTGAAGTTTAAGCTGCTGGACTGAAGCGTGTGGGTGTTTTCACGCAGCCGTGGTTTAATCTGTTCAGTCGCACACGTCTGCCTCTGGTCCGCTTTGTTCAGGTCTGAAATCATGTTTAGATCTGAACCAACACATGCAGCTGTGCTGGTCTGGTCACGTGTGTTTCTGGTGTGAAAATGAGCCGGATTTGTTCTGAAACAGGAAGGTGATCTATTGATTTATTGATTGATCTGGAGTCAGATGGTTAGGAGCGTTAAATAAACTCCACCTTTGATCAGCAAATCAAACAGCTGCATGGAGAAGTTTGTAACACATCAATCTTAGCCAACACGTGTTCAGATGAACACGTGTTCAGGTTTCTGACACACCTCTGGAGCGGTACATTTGTGTGCTGAACATGATCTGCATGGCTTCCAAACCAACTCCAGATCAATCTATTGATTGACTCACAGCAGAAACGTAGGCGTGTTTTTAACGTTAAGTAAACTCTACCTTAAATAACAAACATCAATGTTAGCTAACACATGTTCAGATGAACACGTTTTTTTTTTTTTTTACNACCTTTATTTATTTACACACACACACACACACACACATACACACACACAGACTTCTCTGCTGCCACTGAGCAGCACCCCTGCAGCATTTGGGGCTTAGTTGTCTTGCTCAAGGGCACCTCAGTAGTGATATGAGGGAGGGACAGACGCTGCTCATGATTTCTTCTGCCAATTGAGGGATTGAACCAGCAACCCTTTGGTCATGAGCTTCTCTGACCTTTAGGCCACCACTGCCCCAAACGTGTTCATATGAACATGTGTTCAGGTTAGTGTGTGCTTGTATGTTGTCAGCATGTTCAGCGTGTGAAGGCAGCACATCTTCTTCAC
This sequence comes from Lucifuga dentata, assembly GCA_014773175.1. Taxonomy (NCBI): domain Eukaryota; kingdom Metazoa; phylum Chordata; class Actinopteri; order Ophidiiformes; family Bythitidae; genus Lucifuga; species Lucifuga dentata. The sequence continues at coordinate 15,563 of VXCM01009933.1, read as the reverse complement.
ATCATGTGAAGCAACATGTGGTTTTCCACACGTTGTCTTGAAGTCAGATTCAGCTTCTGCATTTTCTTTGCCCCGCCCCCAGATATTTCTGACCAATGAGAGGAGTGTTCCCAAGACTTCTGTTTTGGTTCGTTTGATGATGTCATGGACTATGTGTCTGACAGAATAAAGATTACAGTTGAAATACTGTTACATACACTTTTTGATACAGAGTTGCAGAAATATTCAGGAAATTTTTAATCATGTTTTAAGACATTTTTCTCCTAAAATCATTGAGTTAAAAGACAAATAATCAACTTTCTTACAGGTTTAAAGGACCATACCTGTCATTTTGTATGTTTGAGCCTAATATATTCAGTTTTCATACATGTTACGTTACTGACAATCATTTCCCAAAGGATAAAACCGTATTTCAGCTTTCCTGATATTTTGCTAAATCTCTTAATCTTTCAAAATCAAATATTCAAGTGATACACCCACCTTAAAAATCCATGTTTCTCCTGCTAATAGTTACACAGCCTTATGAAGTCACGGTCCTTTAAATTTTTCCATAAACGCAGGTCTTCTTTTGGGACTATATTCCCCGGTGGAGGCATACATTCACTCCACGCTTTTTATTGAGCTTAAACACTAAAATTACATAACTTCTAAAAAAACCTGAATACACGTCTTGTTGGTGATGATGGATTACCTATCCCAAGAACGTTTACAGTATCAACAAGTTGATTTTAATAGCAGAATGAACTGAAACCAATGGAGGTCTGGAAGGTAGGAAAAACATTTTTAATTCACCGTTCCAGTAGTATGCTTTGGGAAATGACTGTCAGTAACGTTACATGTATGAAAACTGAATATATTAGGATCAAACATGAAAAATAGATGGAATGGTCCTTTAAAATTGAATTGTAAAGTTTAGCTAAAGACAGCTGATCTGTGTTATGAACATGCTGAAATAATCAGAGAAAATTGAAGGGATTTTATGTTGTTCTTCTCCTGCTGTGTGATTCAGCATTCACAGAAGGAGGAGGAGGAGGAGGAGGAGGATAATTTGTGAGGCTGGAGTGGAGCTGCTCTCCGTTGACCTGAGGAATAACTCACAGTCCAGCAGCCTCGGTTTGTTTTCTGGTGCATGAGGAGAAACTCTGCAGCTCCTCTTTATTATCTGCTCCTCCTCTTTCTTTTCCTCCATTCTTCACTCTTTACTCCTTCCTGTTACTATCTTCTCCTCCTCATGTACCTCATTTTTTCCTTCCTGTCATCCCCCCATTTCTCCTCTCCTCTCGTCTCTTTTTTCCAGACGAGAGGAGAGGAGAAATTTTTCCTTTCTCTTCTTCCTCATCTCCCATCCTTTTTCTCCTCTCCCTTTTCTCTCTTCTTCATCCATCCTCTTCCTTTCCTTTCATCCCATCTCCTTCTTTCCTCTCCTCTCCTCTGTGTCAGCAGCATTAGCATTAGCGTTAGCGTTAGCAGCAGTATTCAGGCTCCAAGGGCTTTTGGGGGAGACGGGCTTTAAGATGCTACTGGAGCAATTAGCTTCAGACTCTATTAAAGATCCTCCTCCTCCTCCTCCTCCTCCTCTTCCTCCTCCTACTCCTCTCTGTTCCCTGTACCCCCCTTCACGTCCTGCACTTAAATCACACTCTGCCAGGCCTCTTTAGGCGCTACGACTCCCTCCTCCTCCTCGTCCTCCTCCTCCTCCTCCCGTCCCGTCTCTGCTGCAGCTGAAGCAGGATGACAAACCGTTTCTCACAATTTATCTGAGTTACTTAAACTCTGACTCGGAGAGAAAGTGAATATTAAAGTTATTACACAAACTATGTAGATGAAAACATTATTTTTTAAGAAATCTACCATCCAACAGTGACGCTGCTGCATCCTGAGACCTCAGCAATTCAACTTTTACCATATGTTCCTCACTTCCTGTTAGCCATTCAGGGTATTAGCTAAAAGAGGCACTCTGACGATGTTTGAGGGTCATGTGACCAATGGAAGTACCAAGCTAGCGTTAGCCCTAATTCACATTCCACTCGTTGATTGCAAGGCGGATTATTGCTGAAAATAAAATATCCTCCAGATTCAGCCGCTGGTTTTAAAACCATTTAAACCCGACTTATGGGACGGTTTCTGTGGCGGCGCTCCTAGCACGGTGCTAACATATATGTAATTTACATTGACATATCTGATCGGAGAATGCTTTGGAGTTTAGCGCTTCTTACAAAGGTGTTTAATTTGGGGTAAAAATGGAGTAAATACTTTCTGGTGCTTTGATGAACTCTAGTTGTGGAGAAGATTGATGACTTTAGGTTTTAAAGACATTTATGTTCTCTTTATTCTGCCCAGTCAGATCTCAGGTTAACTACAAGTAGCTATGCTAGCATTAGCTTTGCTAGATACTGAAAGCTATCCTATGGTTGCCTTTGGCTACTAAACCTCACATGACCACATTTTAAATGTCGTGGTGGCGATGGCCTTAGCACACTCACTACTCCATCTCTGTATGTGTGTGTGTGTGTGTGTGTGTGTGTTGTTCTTCTGCCCACTGATCAATAGGAAACCTAAACGAACGTGTGATGTGTATTTGTGGATTCAGTTATCAGAAATGCAGCTGGCATTGATCTATGCACGACTGTTGCTGTATGAATACACACACACACACACACACATTGAAGAAGAAATATCAAACTGGTTCACAAACTGACCTTGCTTGTTTCATAGTTTTCTGAACTATTTTTTTAGTTTTTGAACTGGGAATCAAATCTTATTGGAAACTAAAACAATAAACTAAAACAGTCGTTGTATTTTATATATACTGTATATATATGTAGTGTTATATTTGTGTATAAATGTAAATAAATGCTGCTCACCTCCTTTGAATGAACGGTGACTCTGCCTTCTGTCTGCAAACGAGCGATCCATACCACGTTTAGAAAAGGTGAATCGCTCTTTGTGCTTGGAACTGCATGTTACCATCATCATGTAACCCCTCACCGCCGCCGCCGCCGCCGCTGAATCCTGACTAATCCTGATTAATCCTGGACGTCGTTCATCCCTGTCTACTGCTTCGTACTCTGACCAAACACAATTGAGTCGTATTTTTACAGATTTCCTCATTGTAAATAAGTTAATTGGGCTCATTAAGGATCTCTGCTAGCAGCGCTGTGCAGGAGAGAGAGCGAGAGAGAGAGCGAGAGAGAGAGAGAGAGAGAGAGAGAGAGAGAGAGAGAGAGAGGTTAGTCGTTGGGAAGGAAGGAAGGTTTAGATGTAGTGGGATTCGGTGTAGAATCCTGTTTCCCCTCTGGTTTTCTGGGATTAGTAAAGCTTCATATAATGTGATCTAATATAATCTAATGTGATCTACTATGGTCTAATGTGATTCAATATGATCGAATATGATCTTATGTGATCTAATATGATAATCTCATGAGATCTAAAATGATCTAATGTGATCTAATATGATCAAATGTGATCTAAAAAGATCTATATGATCTAATATGATAATCTAATACGATCTAGTGTGGTCTAATATGATCTAATGTGATCTAATGTCATCTAAAATGATCTAATATGATTTAATGTGATCTAATATGATAATCTAATATGTTCTAATATGGTCTAATATGAAGCTCCGGTTGACGTGTGGAACAGAAGGATGAATTAATCCTGATGACGCTCACGGAATGCCGTCAGAGCTTCCAGAGCGTCACACGTGCAGCTAATCATTCCGCTCACAGTTTTAAATAATATGCTAATGCAGGTGCGTTATGATGCTGCTTATGATGCATTATAAAGGAGCTAAATTGCTGATTGTAGTGTAAGAGTGAAGCGCAAGGAAAGAGGAGGAGGAGGAGGATCCATTCTTCATCGCTAACAGCCCCACAACAAGAGAGCGGATCTTCCAACTTCTCCATTATCCCTAATAATGGCCAATCATCTCTCTCTCTCTCTCTCTCTCTGTCTCTCTCTCTCTCTCTCTCTCTCTCTCTCCTCCCAGCACATGATATTTAATCCGTCATCTTTGTTTTCAACAAACACGGAGCAAGCTGTTGCTGGCAGGGCCGCTCGGGCTCCGGGCCCATCTGGAGAGCGGACCGGGCTTTTTCTTTCACGTGTGTGTGTGTGTGTGTGTAAGCAACGTGCTGTGGGGTGCGTTCACTCCCTCCATCCTCCCGTGGGTGCAGCCGCAGGACATCGCCTCGGAGAGTCCATAAAATAAATGGCGTGTCAGGACGCGTGAAAGTTGTAGACAGGAAGTGCTCTGTAAAACGCCAAACTCCGCCTTTCAGCTCGTTTCTCACGGCTCATCCTTCATCAGAACTCCAGCAGCTTCAGGAGCTTCTTCCTGTTTCAGCTCGTTTCTATGACAACCAAGAAAACACAAATGTGAACTTCCAGGATCCATGTTGGTTCTGAAACTCTGGTTCCTCAACCATTTTTTTAGCTTTGGTGTATTTTATTTTGACATTTATCTTATTTATGTTTT
>VXCM01009933.1:3583-6083 GCA_014773175.1 Lucifuga dentata | reverse complement strand
CAAAGGCAGTTCCATGATATGTAGCATCTGAATTACGACACACACACACACACACACACACACACACACACACACTCCTAACGCTGAACTCAGGTCCACCACTGCCCTTCATGGTGCAGCATTGCAGAGAGGAAGGGATGTGTGTGTGTGTGTGTGTGTGTGCAGACCGTGCCCTCATAAATAATTCCACTCCATATTGCTTTTAAACGATAGCATCCCACGGCTGGCCCGTCGCGGCGTGCAGCTAGCCCATAAATGATGCTGTCACGGCTAATACACGGCTTCCATTATTAAGGAGCATGGAGCGAGGGAGCGGGTGCTGCTGCAGCGCTGCACGCTCCGCCTTCATGCCGCGGTCAGAATAGAGTGCCGGGGCCGCGGCGGCGTGGCCAGCCTCTCAGCCTGACCATCTAAATCAACAAGCAGACAGCTGAACGCGGCGGCAGATCTCTGCAGCGCCCAGTTTCTTCTTTAAGGCTAACGTCACATCCAGCATGTCAGGCTTCAAACACATCAAACACGTCAAAGCAGCCTGAGAAGACGAGGAAAAACTCCTAAAACACAGGACAGATAAATCTACCCATAATCCATTGCAGGAGGCTGAGTTAATGCATGACAGGCTGCACAGACAGAGGATGGATGGATGGAAGGTGGAAACACGTCAGTCTTAGCTAAGACATGTTCAGGTTAGCATGTGCTTGTGTTGTCAGCGTGTGAAGGCAGCACGTCTTCTTCACATCATGTGTCATACATGTGGTTTTCCACACGTGATTCAGCTTCTGCTGTCATAGTTTTCTTCTTCATGGATCAAATGATGCTATGACAGGAAAGGATCCACATTCATCTTTGTTACTCTGATTTACTTTGATAGAAACTACTTCCTGTTTGGAGTTTCTGTCTGACCAATCAGCAGACAGAGTGTTGTCACATGACTTTAGCTGATAGGTTCTGGTTTGATTGGATGTTTTTCTGTGTGAAACTGAACCAAACCAACAATTTAGTAAAAATATAAAAGTCCAGAACCAGTCCAAACCCCATCAGCACCACGCAGAGCTTTTTTATCATGTCCTAAATTTAACCAAACATTTATCCTCATACGTGTTTAGTTAGTGAACTTTGTCGTGTAACAAACGTGAAGTCATGAAACTTTCTGCATTTAGGAAGGAGTTTACTGCAACAAATCACAGGAGGAGAGAGAGAGAGTGCTGAGGAAGAGTCCAGGGGGATGAAGAGTGATATTTTTAGGAGGATGAACGATGAAGTCCAAGTCCACACACACACACACACACACACACACACGCACACGCACTTACACACACACACACACACACCCACCAGAGATGACTTCCTGCTTCAGTTTTTAGTGGAGCCCAACTGTCCACAACACCAATTAATCACTGCATGTTTTCTTTATTACTCCTGTACAACAAGCCAAGGAGTAACCAAGGAGAGCAGAAATGCAGCAGTAACGCAGCAGAAACGCAGCAGAAATGCAGCTGAAACGCAGCAGAAACGCAGCTGAAATGCAGCAGAAACGCAGCAGAAATGCAGCAAAAACGCAGCAGAAACGCAGCAGATCCTCCCTGTCTGCTTCCAGCCTGGAAACAAGAAGGGAAAAAAAAGAATGTGGAAATCAGAATGGAGAGCAGGAAAAAAGTGCAGGATAAATAAATAAGCTGCTGAAGTGTTTAGAGAGAAGCGAAGCGGGAAAAAAAGAAGAAAAATGGTCGTCTCCAGAGGCACGCTCTCCTCCGACCTCCATGATCTCCCCGGCCCTGTTCTCCCCCACAGCTGATGCATGAAGGAGTGCGGCTGCTTTCAGCTAGCAGCGCCGCGAGCCACGGCGGCTATCGAACCTCTGCTCTGCAGCAGGAAATGCTTTGGGGATCTGTCCTCTCTCTCTCCATGCAGCCGCGGCCCTCGCTCTCCCACGGACTCTGACAGACGCTTTTTATCTCCAGTTGCTAGGATAACAACCGCTAAGCTTCCAGCGAGCCAGAAAGGCTCCTTTTCACTTTTCACTCTTTTTTTTTTTTTNCTTTTTTTTTTTTTATCGCTTCTCTTCCTGCATTTTATTTTTCACTCTCTTCCTGTTTCTTTTCCTCCGTCCTCTCATGGCTCTTTGCTCTCTGTCTTCGTTTAACTTAAAAGTAACTCTGGAAAGTCCCTTTTTTCAGCGGCTTATTGAAGTGTCTCCTGAGCAAATATTCGCCCCTCCTTCCCCTCCGAGCGTTTTAGCTCCTTTGTCCTCGGTATTGCGGCGTGATAAAAGGTTACACTAGGTGGCCCGGCATTTGATTTCTCCATAAAAACCCACCGTTCAAAGCAGTACGCCCCCCCCGTCCGGCTTCGGCCCCTGCACGCATGTTTGATTGCGAGGATTAGTAAGACAAAAGGCCCAGCGGCAGCTAGTGGCGTTCTAATGAAACGCCGCAACAGATAAATGAATGCGCCGGTGTTTCCCTGCTCCGGAGTGACCGCCCCCCCGCCACCATGACCG
>VXCM01009932.1:0-11220 GCA_014773175.1 Lucifuga dentata | reverse complement strand
ACACCTCAAATTCATAAATAGATTTACCGATACAAGAAAATAACAAGCAACTTTACACACATGAACACCTAAAAAGTTAAAATACTTTAGCCATGCGTTAATGCGCTGCCAACGCCCACGCCAAAAAGCCGACAACAACAGCGATCTTCATCAGAAAACAGTCTCTTAAAGCAGCACGAAGTTCGGTATCTTACCGGCTGCCTCTCTGGACTTCGTAGACTAATCGGTTCTGCACAGTCTTACCGCAGATCTCAATACTGCCGAGAAACTTTAATCAGCGTCTTCTCTAAGTGCCGTTGCAGTGTTGCTAGCACGCCGCTTCGTTTACTTCCTGTCTCCTGTCATGCTGNACTTTAATCAGCGTCTTCTCTAAGTGCCGTTGCAGTGTTGCTAGCACGCCGCTTCGTTTACTTCCTGTCTCCTGTCATGCTGCATGTCGCTCTTTAAATGCTCCGGCAGCGCTTAGATTGATTCTACCGGCATATTCCATCTTTTAGCGGATTCCTGCCATACTTTATTTATTTGGTCAGTCACCATTCCACCCGTTTATGTGCACTTTTAATTTTTTAGAAATTTTTTATTTTCTTCTCTTCCCAGTATTTTCCGAAACTCCAGTTTGACTTGACAACAATTAACACAAACTTTGAGTCACATTAGAAATATGACTAAAACTTCCTTTTTTTAATTTGAGAAATATTGTTAGGACTAGAGTCCGTTTCTCTCTGTCACTGCTACTGAAAAGTTAATCCATGCTTTCATTTCTCTTAGATTATTGTAATGCTCTTCTGCTGATCCAAACTAAAGAAACTGGTTGCTTACAACTTGTGCAGAAAGCAGCAGCATGATTGTTTCAAAGTCCAGACAGAAAGCTGACATCACTTCTATCTTAAGAAAAATCCTTGCATTGGTTACCTGTTTCTCAAAGAATAAAATTCTTCTGCTGATTTTTAAAACCATTGAACAGCATCTTATCTATCTGATATGCCACAGATATGTGGCTGTTAGGTCCCTTAGACCCAACATAAAAGTCCACCATCATAATTATGTTGGGCCTTCCTAAAAATCATTTAAATCTCAAATGAAATATGAGTAAATACTATTTAAGAAATGTATGAAATTAGAAAAAACAGTTTACTTGTGAATTAGCAATTATTTTCATAAAGTTGGAGAACACAGCATGATGAGAAATAATTACATGACTTACATTTATATTGGCATCTCATGCTCATGCTTAATCTGCCAAACAGCAGTTGCAGTTTGCAAAGCTGCTAACATCGAGCACCGCAATGAGACAAAACATGCTAACGTTTATTTGGCTTTTCCTCCCGGTAGCATAAGAAGAACAGAAAATATTATCTTCGCTCTTAAGTTTTTGCTTTTGCAAGACCAAGATTTCATAACACATGTTGCTTTCTTATGTGATATTACTTGTAATCTAAGAAATTTAACCTAGCTGTAGCTTTAAGGTGGAGACTAATTAGTGATTTTTCTCCCCACCGGCCTCCCAGCTCCCCTTCATTTTGAAAAATTGCCCCCTGGTCAAAATGATTTGAGTATCCCTGCCTTAGAGCTTCTGACTTTAGCCTTGTAATGGATCCTAAGTTCCGAAATAAAAGCTTTGGAGAGGCAACTTTTGATTTTTATGATTTTTTTACGTTCCATAGTTCCAAGACTATGGAACAATTTGCCAGAGAGTCCACAGGTTTCTAAATCTGTGGAGGTTTTTAAGTTTTTAAATACTTCTTTTATGTCAAATGCTGATGTTTAATGTCTTTACTGGTCTTATTATTTTATATTATCTTTTTCTTTTATCTCTTATTTTATATCTCTTTTATTGTTACAGGGGTGGATTGAGGTTTGGCCTGTTTTCCTAACTTGATATATTACTGATATTCAAAAGTTTCACAAAATGTTTCACATTGAAGAATTACAGGATCCTTTATTTTTAGACGGTGTAAATTTGAGAAGAAATTTGAAAAATCTGCATTTCCTGTGACGTCTCAATTGGGAAAAATTCTTGGGTCTTGGGCCAAGGTTATGCAGTCTAAGTATGGAATTAATATTATATGTTAGAATACAAGGGTGATTTCTATCTATTACATAATATAATTTTATATTTATAGCTATTGGGGGCCTCTTAGCTGGGGTGGCCCAGGCAAATGCTTGTTTTGCCTTAAAGTAAAGTCCGCCCATTTTTAATGTGAAGCACTTTGTGTATGAATTGTGCTATATAAATAAAGATTATTATAAATCTATTACTATTTTTTAAATAACTCAGGTTATTTTTTATGTTGATGTTTTAACGGAACTAAAATTTAAAACTTTAATGGTTCATTCTTAGCTTTTTCTAAACCTGGAATAGATTCAGATTCATCCTCTGTGGAGCATGAAAATCCTCTGTAAATTATCGGACAATAAATTATCTATCTAAAAAAAGAGGATAATAAATTATCCATGTATCATCTATTTATCTAAATTAAACAGCGGTCTGTTCTGGATTAAGTAATTCATCATAATCAAACTGCAGTGACACGGCGCAGTCATCTGTATTCTGTTTGTGGCACCTTTAAATTTATAATCTTAACACTCTACAATTATTAGTCATAACGAGGTGGCAACTACAGGCTTATTAATTTTAGCGCTCCACTTCTGATTAAATGAAATTAAGAGCTGCATGTTAGCAAAGTTTCATCCGGGTGAAACATTACAGGGATTAGTTTTCATTAGTCATTTAAATTGTGCTGGGAAATGATCCGCTGCCCTTTGTTTCCTCTGTCCAGGCATGATTAGTGTTCTCCTCTGCCCTCTTTTAATCTCACTTTAGGAAACATCTTTCCCCAAAGACTTGGAAGGTGATGATTTCCTCCGTGTCACTTTAAATATAAGAAGGCTGCAGTCTCTGAGGTTTGGCTTCAGGAAGGAAACTCGGCTCAGCACTTAAACTCTGATCTTAACTCTGTTCTTTTATCACAGTAACATCTCTATCTTCATTATGTAACAGGCAGCAGAGCCGAGTGTCTGCCGGGCCGACAGGAGTTTAAGGAAATCCAGAATTTTCCCAATGAAAACACCTGAAAAGTGACCTGAAAGGACCATAACAGTGATTTTTACATGTTTAAGCCCTACCTGCTTACACGTTACATTACTACAACCATTTTCCAAAACATAATTTGCCAAATCCTTTAATCTTTCAAAATCAAATGCTCAGGTGATTCACCCACCTTAACATTCAGTGTTTCATCTTGTAACACCTGTGGACAATTATAAAAGGGACAATCATTTTAATTTCTCAGGAAAAAAGTTGTTTTTTACTGGGATTATATTTCCTGGCATAGACATATAATTTCTTCTGTACTGTTCCATGTTGGGCCGGTTAAATAAAGTTTCTTCAACAAAAGATTACTTATCTCAAGCATGTTCCAAGTCTCTTCCAGCCGATTTTAATAGGGCTTTGGAAGGAACCTAAATAAACAGCAATGTGGAAGGTCGGAAAAATAATTCTAAAATTTGCTGCTCCAGTAGTATATTTTGGAAAATGGTTATATGGGTTGTATATATATTGGGCTCAAACATGCAAAACCACTGATATGGTCCTTTAAGCCATTTTCAGACCTGTAGTCCATTTAATCTGGTCTGAATCAGGGACTAATGCTGCGTTCCAGAAAACTCGGAACTGGAACTTTTCCAACCTAATATTTGAAAAAATGCATTAAATCCATTAAAAATGGATGGAAAACTGAAAAAAAATGGACAGAAAAATCCATTAAATGTTGGAATAGCAGTTGAAGTCGGAGCTCCAACTTGGAAACTCAGACCAAATCCGTCTACCCTGACTTCAACGAGGATGACATCACTCAACATGGCCGTGCCCGTGGACTTCCTGTTGCCATAACAGAAAACAATAGTTTCTCCATTAAATTATGGATGAAATCCATTATCAGGATTAAAAATTGCACTCATCATTTGAGGAGGTGACAAAAAATAAATAAATAAGTGATGTTATATAATGTTAATTTATAGGTTTTACTGCTTAGAATTAATATTTACAGGAATTTAACAGTATAAAAGTAGTAAGTAAAGAATACGCGAGAAAGCGAAGACGTTCATTACCTCATTACACAAGCCATTACTCATCTGGTGTCATTCATCAAATTTGACAAACTCCATCTACCAAAACAGTCATAATTGGGAAACGAGCCATTAGTGGCTGTCAGGTCCCTTTTAATTAATTACACTCTAAGGGAGATTTTTCCTTTGTTAACAAGTTCACATTTTACATACCAAAGCCAGAAGATTAAAGTATTCACATCTCTCAGTTAAATAAAAGTAGAAATACTCCAAAATACTTTGTTACAGGTCCTGCATTTAACATTTTACTCGCTTAAAGTCAGCAAGTATTAGCAGAAAACTAACCAAACAAATCCGAGGAAAGAAAATGGTTCCTGTGTCATTTTAAAATAAGATTTTTTACACGACAGCCATGTTTTCCTCATTTAACAGTAAAATATGAATCTGTGAAGTAACTATTAACTAAATAACTTATAACTAATGCTGTCAGGTAAATGTATTGGAGTAAAGTGAGAAGTCTGTGAAAACAAGTATGTGAGAACTATAATTGAGTGAATGTAGTTAGTTACTTCCTGTCTGTTAAATGTAGTTAATTACTTCCTGTCTGTGTTAAATGTAGTTAGTTACTTCCTGTCTCTATTTAAATGTAGTTAGTTACTTCCTGTCTCTATTTAAATGTAGTTACTTCCTGTCTGTATTAAATGTAGTTAGTTACTTCCTGTCTCTATTTAAATGTAGTTACTTCCTGTCTGTATTAAATGTAGTTAGTTACTTCCTGTCTCTATTTAAATGTAGTTAGTTATTTCCTGTCTATTAAACATACTTAGTTACTTCCTGTCTCTATTTAAATGTAGTTAGTTACTTCCTGTCTCTATTTAAATGTAGTTAGTTACTTCCTGTCTGTTAAATGTAGTTAATTACTTCCTGTCTGTGTTAAATGTAGTTAGTTACTTCCTGTCTCTATTTAAATGTAGTTACTTCCTGTCTGTATTAAATGTAGTTAGTTACTTCCTGTCTCTATTTAAATGTAGTTAGTTACTTCCTGTCTGTATTAAATGTAGTTAGTTACTTCCTGTCTCTATTTAAATGTAGTTAGTTACTTCCTGTCTGTATTAAATGTAGTTAGTTACTTCCTGTCTCTATTTAAATGTAGTTAGTTACTTCCTGTCTGTATTAAATGTAGTTAGTTACTTCCTGTCTCTATTTAAATGTAGTTAGTTACTTCCTGTCTGTATTAAATGTAGTTAGTTACTTCCTGTCTCTATTTAAATGTAGTTAGTTACTTCCTGTCTGTATTAAATGTAGTTAGTTACTTCCTGTCTCTATTTAAATGTAGTTAGTTACTTCCTGTCTGTATTAAATGTAGTTACTTCCTGTCTCTATTTAAATGTAGTTACTTCCTGTCTGTATTACATGTAGTTAGTTACTTCCTGTCTGTATTAAATGTAATTAGTTACTTCCTGTCTATTACAGGCCAGATGATTGACAGTGACAGTGAGTTTTCAGATTGTTGGCATGTAAACGGCATTTCCTCTCTGCAGAAGTCATCTTCTCTCAAGTTCATGTGCTGATAAGAACCCCAAAACAATTTACTCTCAGACTAATCACTTTAAATCATAACTACGGAGTGGAGAAATAACAAATTATGCGCCGATGATGCAGCGCTCTGTTTCAATGACAACCTAATTGGTCTGATGTGATGATCCTCTCCAGATTACATATTCATTACCAACTTCCATATAATTTATGTCTCGTGTCACTTCAGAAGTGTCAAATGTTAAGTGTTCTTGTAGATCTCATTTACATAGATACCGATTAACTAATGAGCCACTTTCCATGGAATAAGATAAGATGATGAGTCAGCACTTTAGGTAGGATTTGTTTTGCATGCTCATAAGTAGGGCTGTGCCATATATTGTTCATGACAATACAATTATTTTAGATGACAAAAATTTAGTTTCAAGTTACAGTATCAGCAATACAGCAGCGTGATGACATGCTGATGAATTTTCACGTCATGTACAAGAAGAAACTAAAAAGCCTGAAAGTAGCACGTAAACGTCTGAGAATTAGTTCCTAAAAGGGCTCCATTGCTTGTCTACCCAGAGACTCAACGCTACAGTAAAACCCAAGCTAAAACAGACATCAATGCCACAATTCCAATTAAAAAGTCACAAAACAATTCCCAATTACAATAAAAAATAAATTTTAAAAAATTACAATTACATTTTTAAAAAGTCAAAACAGTTACAATTGCCAATGACAAGTTTTAAAAAATTTAAAAAAAATTACAATTACAATAAAAGTCACAAAACAATTACAATTAAAAAAAATTAAAATTACAATTAAAAAAGATATCAGAAAACATTTACAATTGCCCAAAAACAAAACCATTTAACTAAAAAAAAGTACTGGCCAAACAAGAGCTCAGTGATTAGATTGAGGCCAAAAACACTTCAAGGACCATACTGGTGATCATGCATGTTTGAGTCCAATATATACAATCCACATACATGTTACGTTACTGACAACCGTTTCCCAAAATATACTACTTTAGNCCAATATATACAATCCACATACATGTTACGTTACTGACAACCGTTTCCCAAAATATACTACTTTAGCTGTAAGTTTTAGATTTTTTTTCTTACCTTCCAGATTGCCATTAGTTTCAGTTCATTCTAATATGCCCTAAAAGTAATAGAGACTTGAAACACATAATCAATCACAGAGAACAAGATGTCTATCAGATTTCATTTTTTGTTGAAGTAACTTTATTTAACTGATCCAACATGGACCTACACAGAAGATGATGTATGTCTCCACCAGGAAATATAGTCCCAGGAGAAGACAGCATTTATTGAGAAATTAAAAATGACTGTGACTTCATCATCGAGTGTAAGTATTAGCAGGTGAAACACTGAACGTTAAGATAGGTGTACCAGCTGAACATTTGGTGTTGAAAGATTAGGAGAGTTTGCAAAATAACAGGAAAACTAAAACACTGTTTTCTATTTTGGGAAATGGTTGCCAGCAACGTAACATGTATGCGAATTGTAGATATTGGACACAAGCATGCCAATGGCTGGTATGGTCCTTTAAATGGAAATAAAAGCCGAGCTCACGAGCAGGTATAACCATTTACCTCCTTGCTAAAATTTCTTCACTGGTCAGGGACAATGCTCATTGATCAACAGCAAAACAGAAAACTGTAAATGAGCCAGAATTAGCCCAAAAGGCTAATTTTCATCCACTCTCCCTGGCCAGATGTCAAAAAGCCTAAAATCCAATCAAAATCCATTAATACAAAGAACTATAAAATACATCAACTCAGCATGACAGTGAAAAACAGCCAAAACCATCCGCACACCTCCATACTTCTGTACTCTCCCGACTCTCGCGGCTCTGACGGCTCTCTCTCGGCTCTGCCCTCTGTCTGTTTCCATGAGCCTGTCTGAGCTGCTCCCCCTGGTGGACGCTCACCTACACTACATCAAACACCACTTCAGCAGTGTTTGTGTCACACAAACTAGATTCCTGAACCAGACATTAGTTTTATGGTTGGAGTTAGAATGTGTTGATTAATCTCAAAGGTGGGATGTTGTGAAATAAAAAGCAGATAAATATATTGACTCTCATTCATTTATAATACCACGGACCGGAATGAACCGGAAGTATATGTAAGTAAAAGCCTGCAACAAGAAATTAAAATGATTAAAAGCACAATTTAATTGCGTTAAACCAACCCAAACATAGCTCTGTAGCTGCTGCCTGCTGCACACCAAGAATGACCTGACTTTGCTTTATATTTCCCTGACTCAGATAATGAGCAGAGTGATCTCAGGTGTGGTACCTGGGCAAAAGAAAGAGGGAAAAAGGGGGCGGGGCAAGTGTTCAGCTATTAGGATAGAAAAAGAGAGAGAGAGAGAGAGAGAGAGAGAGGTGGAGGCTGATCACAATGGGTGCATTCCAAGTTCTTATCTGATCTCTCCTCGATCCTCATGTGACCTGGAAACCAATCAGGTCCTCCATCTTTAAGGACGTTCCAAAGCACTTATTTCTGTTCTGAGGATGGAGGAGGCTTCATCAGGAAGACATGAGTGAGGAAACCCGAGACACTGCTACAGGAAGTCTGTTACCTGACAGACACGCCCCTTTACTGGAAGTCTGATTCTGATTGGACAGATCTGCTACAGCTGATCTGATACAGCGACACGCATCTTAATATGACCTCATCATGAGTTTCATCAAACGTGTGAACAGAAAAATAACAGCAACATCTCAGGTGTAAAATGACTGATTACTGATGTTTGATTTAGTCTGATTGATCATCTGTTTAAAATGACTGGATGTGTGTTTGATGCAGCTCTGAATGACAATCATAAAACAATAAAACACTCTTATATCGTCACAACCTGCTGTATTGAAACATTCTAACAAAATCCACTGACACGTTTAATAAGTTCACTAACGCTGATAAAATTTATATTTTAACTCTGAGCAGTGAAACACACTTAGAAATGTGATGATCTGTAGATTATAAAGCCAGATTGTTCTGCATGTGGAAATTTGTCAAACTGTTCATGTTAAGTGTTGCAGTAATAATCAATATTTCATTATTTTATTATCATGCAGAAAGTAAAACAGAGCAGCTCTAAGCTGATCAGCTGTGACATCATCAGTAAGAGACGGTGCTTCAGATGACACTTGAGGAGCGACAATGTTTCATTTCTCTTAAATTGTCAGCTCCTCTGTCCTTTTTTTCCTCACATCTTTTCCTTGCATCCTTCAGTGAGCAGGACTAAGACATGAGGAAAAGACATAAGTGAGGGAAACGTGGAAATGAATAAGGAACTTGGAACGCACCCAATGTAAGCAGAAAAACTCAGGTGAATACCAAAAAAAAAAAGTCGCAAATCACATGAGGAGGAGAGCTAATCAGCTGATATGAGACGCCAAAACAAACAGGAAGTGACGCTGACTCAGTCTAGCATAGTTGGAGCGTTAGCTAGCTGTACTTCCTGTGACAACAAGCTAATGGTGGAGTGAAATTAGCAACGCGGTGACTGAAATGAAATACATTTTAGAAAGAATTAGATTTTGATTTTTTTATTCGCTTGATTCTAGAAAATAATTTCACACTTGCTTGTCACGTGATCCATTTATGCTTGACACTCATTCTGTAAACAAGTAACCTTTATTTATTTGTTGTTTTATGGGTTTGGCAGAAATGACCAGAAAGAAATTACAAGAAAAATCTTGTAACGTTAAGTAGTACAATGTTTTTTGAGTGCAGCTTTTTAAATGAAAAACAAATTCAATGAAAAGTAAAAGTGTATAAATGAATTTAGACTCCAGAGGGTAAATATAAACGTTTAACGGGCTTTTAGTGAGTAAAATTAAAGGCTCTGGTTCTCTCCTAAATTGAAAGCAGAATTGCAGATACAACCTCTGATTCTCTGAGGTTAATGGATTTAGTAAATTAATGTTTTCAGAGTTATCGCTTTGTTTACACGCTCCCTTTGGCAAACGCTGACGTCCTTGTACTGCGTGAGTCCGTACGCTCCGTTTGTGGAACTCATCATTCCTCGCCGACAAAACCAAGACAAAGACGTCTGACAAATCCGTTCTCCCATTTACGCTCCGTGACCTTGGGCGAGGAGAATCAGAACAGGCGTCCTCCTGTTTTCTTTCCCCCTGTGATCACGTTCTAAGGCTTCACGTCAGTCAGCACAGTGTTTACAAAGCCTGCAGCCACCACGCCTCAGGCTTTATGTGTGAGCCAAGGCCTTCAGTGGACTCAGCTGCCACAGGCATTTTCCTGGATGAGTCAGTTATGGGCTGAATTTCATCAATATACACCAAAATCACAAAATCAACCAATCTCTGACCTCTGCCTTCAGCATGACTTTATACTATGTTATACACAGCTGCGTTTATGCTTCTCAGCAACAACAAAAAGTAGAGGAAAAAGAGAACAAGCCTCAAAAATATTTCAAATGACTCGAGCTGATGGATTCCTAGAGGTCAGCGATATAGCTGTAAAATAACAGGTACTTAATATACGTTTAATAATAATAAAAAGAAGGAGAAGGAGAATGCATTTTATTTATGGGGCACCTTTCAGGATCTTACATAACAAATTTGACAAATGGCAACCCATATGGAAAAGTTACAACATAAAAACATTAAAAGCAAAAAGCACAGTGAGTCACAGTGAGTAGGCCAATTTAAATATAATAATAGTAATGATAATAATAATAATAGTAATAATAATAATAATAATAATAATAATAATAACAATATTCAAAATGATATGAACCATTAGTGGAGTGAAATCAACCTTTAAAGGACCATACCATCCATTTTGCATGTTTGAGCCTAATATATTAAAGTTTCATACACGTAACGTTACTGACAATCATTTCCCAAAGCATACCACTAGAACGGTGAATTAAAAATGTTTTTCCTACCTTCCAGACCTCCATTGGTTTCAGTTCATTCTGCTATTAAAATCAACTTGCTGATACTTGAAACGTTCTTGGCAGTGGCAGGCAGTCAGGTCCAGCAAGGCCTTCTCTGCTGGCCTAGAGATTGTCAGAATCATTGAATTATGTTTTTATAATTTAATATATATTTTAATTAATGCTATATGTATCTTACAAAGTTTGTTCCCATCAGTTTTGTTATAACATCATGTCATCGCTACTGTACTCTCTCCCTCTGTTGCTCTGCTTCTAGTGCAGCTCATATAAATTAGAGCTTTTATCCAATCAGATTTTCCTCCTGTGCTGTCTCTGGGTAAAAAAATCTAGCCTGAGGCCTTCAGAATCTCCAGTGAATCTCCTCTGCTATTCAAGCAAATGGGACGATGTTGTTGTTATATATTCTTTAACCAATCAGATTTCGAGTTTGCCATGTTGGGCGTGTTCTTTTACACGTCAGGGCCTNATTCTTTAACCAATCAGATTTCGAGTTTGCCATGTTGGGCGTGTTCTTTTACACGTCAGGGCCTTCTTGCTGGCCTTGGTCTATGTCATCAGAGGGCCGGTTAGGGGAGGGCAGCTACCGAAATTCATCAGAAGGAGAAGAGAGCCGGTTAGCTAACTGAAGTAAAACTAGCTAACACATAACGTAGCATTTATCTAATGT
>VXCM01009931.1:0-11152 GCA_014773175.1 Lucifuga dentata | reverse complement strand
GACCTCAGATGTTGTTCCTGGAATCTCTTGGAGCCACTCTCCCAGTTTGGGGGTCACAGCCCCGAGCACTCCAGTGGGCCACTGGGCCAACTTTGGACTTCACCTTCCATGTCCGTTCCAGTTCCTCTTTCAGTCCTTGGTACTTCTCCATCTTCTGGTGCTCTTTCTTCCTGATGTTGCTGTCAGCTGGGACTGTCACATCTATCACAACGGCCCTCTTCTGCTCTTTGTCAACCACCACCATGTCTGGTTGGTTAGCCAGCAGCTGCTTGTCTGTCTGGAACTTGAAGTCCCACAGGACCTTAGCTCTGCCATTCTCAATCATCTTTGGTGGTGTCTCCCATTTGGACTTAGGGACTTCCTGTCCATATTCGGCACAGATGTTCCTGTACACTATCCCAGCCACCTGGTTATGCCTCTCAGTGTACGCTGTCCCAGCTAGCATCTTACACCCCGCTACTAAGAGTGCTGCCTGTGGGTCCTGTCTGCTGTGGTAGACCCCTGCCTCTATGCATCTTCCTGATGTATTCTTGGATGCTCCTTGTTTCATCCTGGATAGTGGCTCTGACACTCACTAGCCCTCTGCCCCCCTCTTTTCGCTGAGCATACAGTCTCAGGTTGCTGGACTTTGGGTGGAACCCTCCATGCATTTTGAGGAGTTTTTGTGTCTTGACATCTGTGGCGTCCATCTCTTCCTGTGGCCAGCTTATTATTCCAGCTGGGTATCGGATGACTGGTAACGCATATATGTTGATGGCCTGGATCTTATTCCTACTGTTGAGCTGGCTTCTTAGGACCTGTCTCGCTCTCTGGAGGTATTTGGCTGTGGCTGACTTCCTTGCCTTCTCATCATGGCTCCCATTGGCCTGTGGGATACCCAGGTACTTATAACTGTCTTGTATGTCTGCAATCCTGCCTTCTGGAAGAAGCCACCCCTTCAGTTCCTAACCACCTTCCCTCTTTTTGTCACCATTTGGCTGCACTTATCCAGTCTGAATGACATCCTGATGTCATCGCTGTAGATCCTGGTGAGGTGGATCAGTGAATCGATGTCTTGTTCACTCTTGGTGTGCAGCTTGATGTCATCCGTATAGAGGAGATGGCTGATGGTTACCCCACTCCTGAACTTGTATCCATATCCGCTCAATGTTGATATATCTGCACGCTATATATATATAGACACACACACACACACACACTTGCTATAGAAGTGAGTATATATATATTAGTTTGGTTTTTTCCCCCCTTATCTTCAAGGCTGGCCTTGGTTTCAGTTTATTCAAGTATGTAAAGAATCAACCTTACATTTTTCAAACATGCCTGATATAGTTATCTATCACAGCAAACCAAACTTATTTTTTCTTGAAGTTACTTAATTTAACTAGTCTGCGCATGGAGGAAAATGTATGTCTGCACCAGAGAATATAGTCACAGAAGAGGACTTCATCCATCCATCCATTTCCTAAACCCGTTTGTCCTGTTGAGGGTCACGGGGGGGGTCTGGAGCCTATCCCAGTGGTCATAGGGCGAGAGGCAGGGTACACCCTGGACAGATCGCCAGTCTATCGCAGGGCTGACACAGAGACAAACAAACACATTCATGCTCTCATTCACACCTACAGGCAATTTAGAGCTCCCAATTCACCTGACATGCATGTCTTTGGCGGTGGGAGGAAGCCAGAGTACCCGGAGGGAACCCACGCGGACAACATGCAAACTCCACACGGAAAAGACCTGCCCTGGCCGGGAACCGAACCCAGGACCTTCTTGCTGTGAGGTAACAGTGCTAACCACTGCGCCACCGTGCCACTCACAGAAGAGGACTTTTATCGATAAATTCAACATTTCCTGCTAATATTTTTAATTTATCGACAGAAGAGGACTTTTATCTATAAATTAAAAATATCAGCAGGAAAAATTGAATTTTACATAAACTTTTGATTTTTAAAGATTAGGGGATTTGGCCAAATAAAAGAAAACAAAAATATGGTTTTATGTTTTTAAAAAAATGGTTGTCAGTAAAGCAACATGATTGTGGGTTGTATTTATTGAGTTAAACATGCAAAATCATCGATATTGGCCTGTAATATGATGTGCATTTTCTGAATAGTAGTTTATTTGTTTACGTTAAATATTATAACTTTCCCTTCCTTCCATTCTAGATTCATCAGAAAGTCCTTCAACTTAAAGCCCCCACCGTCATCGCAATGGACATGGCTGAATGTTCGGTTGATGACATGTATGGCTGCAGAGCAGAAATGACGCAAATGGTTGAGACAAAATACAAAGATGAAATAAAACATTTTGAACAGGTCTGGAACAAGGCTCAAGAATGTGCAGACACAAATGTACAAAATCAGCTTCCTGTTGATCGGGCTCTGACCAAAGATCACATGTAAGCAATCTGTGTTTATACACTGGTTTGTGGGATGTTTTATAAGACGTTTAATGATGCAGTACGAACTGGCAGGGAACAATATGGCACTTCCTTCCCATATCACTCCTTCCATTTCCTGCTGACAATCGCCATACCGCTCCTGAAGGAAAATCAATGCTGTCACGGTCTATCGAAGAAGCAAACTTATGTTTACTGGTAACACTAACCAAATAATTCGATTTGGTTCTTTTGCTTCCAGTTCTTTAAAATCAACCCTGTTGGAGTTTGGTCAGGGTTTAAAATAAAGACCTGTTCTGGTGCTTCCCTCAAAATTTATTCAGATGCTGGAGGTGAGGATGAAGTGCTCATCCCCCCTTATGAGATGTTTAAGATAGCACACATCATTGAGGGTAAACACGTTAAAGATCAGCCATATCTCCATGATTGTAAAGTCATCTGTGTCATGGAGAGTGCAGGTGAGTTCAGTAATCTGATCTGCAAAGCTGCAGACATCTGAGCTGCTTTGATGAAATAAACAGAAAAATGGTTCCTTAATCTCTGGAAGTCCTGTTTTCCCAGGCTGGGAAAATAGACCAGGATATATTATGTAACACGCAGCTCATAGCACTCAGTTTTATGCTTTATCTTGGGCTTATATATGCTCTGCGGGGCCCTAATATGAAATCATTAATAAATAAAATTATTGAATACAGCCAAACACTAAAAATTGCCACAGCATCAATACACCTTATTATTCAAGGTTGCAATTTGGAAATAAAATTATGAAGTTACATATACCTGGCATCATTTCTTTTTCTATTGTTTTCTTCATGTAATACCTTATTGTGCTTTCACTGGAATATTGACTATATTGACGGTTTTGCAGGTTTGAGCTGTGGGTAATTTGGTTGTGTGTATTTTTATGTTGTGGGGCCTGTTTCTCTTCCCCCCCCTCTCTCATCCTGTGTGTGTGTGTGTGTGTGTGTGTGTGTGTGTGCGTGTGAGACTGAGGTGTGACAGCTTATGTGCCTGATTGGTTGAATGCGACAATAATATGACTGGATTGGTTGAACGAGCAGGTGTGTCCGAACATGGATTGGTAGAGACCAGACAGCAGAGAGTATTTAAACCCAGCTACCTGCCTGCCAGGAGATGCTTTCTTTCTCAGCTCCCAATAGTGATGGTGAGATGAAGCCTTGTGAAGCATTTAACCATCCTGGAAAAGTGGCTGCAGTAATGATTCATTTCTTGATGCTTGGTGTAAACACTGCGCCATCTGCTGGCCAGAATGTGAAACAGCTAAAATGAAGCTTTGTGATGTGAACACAATAAATAAACTAAACCAGTTGTGTGATTTTTGTCTTTCCTGGGCAGAAAATCAAAATGATCATCAAAACATGAATGTGTATGAAACCACAACCCCCTTATAAGTAGTGAATTAAATGTGTAGAAAGTTTTTTGGTTAAATGTTTTTATAATAATAGTGTTCCTATGGAAGTGTATTGCATTCACTTGAGAAAATAAAAATTTCTGTTTTTTTTTTCTGAATTAACAAGATAATTATCTCAGAATTACGAGAAAAGTTTTTATGAATTAAAAAAAATCGGCTCTGTTTTTCCTGAATCAATGAGATAATTATCTCAGAATTATGAGAAAAGATTTTTTGAATTAAAAAAAAAAACAACTGTTTTTCTGAATTAACGAGATACCGGTACCTTAAAAACCCCACATAATATTTACATGTAACATGTACATACTACTTAAATACCCTACCTGTTGACCACGTAAACCTTGAATTATATGGCACTNCATGTACATACTACTTAAATACCCTACCTGTTGACCACGTAAACCTTGAATTATATGGCACTGTTGGAGGGTACTGTCGGCTGATTTGCAGCAGCAACCGCATACAGGTGAGAGGGCTTCTGTTAGGAATTTAGGGCACCGGTATCTCGCTAATTCAGAAAATGCAGAGCTGAATTTCTTGTAATTCTGAGATAAGTATTTTGTTAATTCAGAAAAACAGCGGATTTTTATTTTATCAAGTGAATGCAATATGTTTCCGTATGATTCATTGTGAACTGACGCAGTGAAAATGTTGTAAATTGATGCAAATCACTGACGTTCTTTACCAAAAATGGTAAAAATTTGCCATCATTTTCAGTGGTTTTATATGCACAAAACAAATCTCGCGGCGGGATACGAAGCACTTCCCAAACCAGTCACATGGTGCAAGGCTTTGGACATCACTGATTCATTCAAATTCAAACTTCCTTGACTACTTGACACACGCGTCGAAGCCTCGGCACCTCATGTAACATCACCAACATGCCAGCTTGCCTCGTGGTCTGTGCTTGTGTGTAATATTAGGTTGATTAAGTTGTTGTGTCTCCCACTTTGAAACCATTGTAAGTGTTGTGGAAGCCACTCTGGGGTTGTCTTTCTGACCTTTGTAAAGATATATGCATGTAAATACTTTGAAATAGTTAAGATAATGTGTAACAAATCACCATAGCACAAACCTGATGCTTTTTCTTTTAAGACAGTTTTCTCGTTTTTCAGTATTAGTCAATTTGGTTAGTACTAGTATATGTTACTTTTCACTGATTGTGCAGTGATCGGGCTAATTAAGAGGTAGGACTTTTTGGTTGTTGTTTTGGCCACGCCAGGCATGGACTGGCTATCAGGCATACCGGGCATTTTCCCGGTGGGCCGATGGGTCTGTGGTAAGTGCTGGCCTTTTTTTTNTTTTTTTTTTTTTTTTTTTAATTTTTTGTAGAAAAGCATCAACACGCTGTGCTTTCCCAGACTAGTTCTGACTGAGACAAATCATACCTTCATACACTCTGTACTTTTAGGATACAAATAATCAGTTGACACATTCTGAACTTCTCACTGCTCTATTTCCCATGAGAAGATGACCTTTACCTTCCAGTCACCTACAGAGTCAGTCTGGACCAGCTGCACCCCTCCCTTCTTGCTCCCTCTCTATAAAGCCACTGTGGAACTTCTACACTTTGGAGATTTTGGATGCTGTACGGTGATCTCCAGGCACGTCGTAAGATCTTCAGTAAACTTCAACCTAAATAAGACCAGACTCTGAGACTCCTCTTTGAGGAAACAACTGCAGGCTTATTCAACAAACAGAATCACAACAGAATAAGAAAGGTAAGCTGATTTTAATAATCCTTATCCTGATTATTTGATGTGATCAAAGGACTTACATTTATTTAAAGAAATTTTACTAAGATAATATATTCGCTTGTTGATATAAAACAAAATTAGAGTGGTGGGAGACGCTTCAGGTAGCCATGCTCTGGATTTAGCTAGCTAGAATGCTACATATATGTGTGTGATATGATGTGATTGATCATGTGTGTAAATACAGGAGTATGTAGAGTGATGAGGGGAAACCTGCCGACCTTTGCTGCTCTCTGTTTGCTGCTTTGCTGGATGCTGCCTGTAGAATCCAGGAGGGTGAGCAACAACATTCTGACATATATGTAGCCATGTTTATCAGATTATAACATGTCAGGAAGTCTGCATTGATAAAGATGATCCAACGGATGAACCATTTATATTTAAAGGAGCATTTTGCATGTTTGAGCTCAATAAATAAATGCACCATTTTCTAAACTGTGTGTGTGTGTGTGTATATATATATATATATACATATATATATACTTGCTGTAGTTTAATATACTGTATATACTCGACTATAAGCCGAGTTTTTTTCACCAATTTTCACAATGGAAATCGGGGGGTCGGCTTATAGTCGAGTAATTCAAATCAGACCGAAATTTCTAGGCGTGGAAATATTACCAATTACCACTATCCATGGAAAATAGTTTAAATCATAGCTTATAATGAGATATTTCCTGACAAAACATCATATTAAGCACATTTTGCAGAGGCCAGTAAGGCTAACGTAGCTTTTTTTTTTTTTTTTTTTTTTTTTTTTTTAGGACTAACATCAGCTGCTGAAATAAATATCACGTTTACCGGTACCGGTATTAGAGCCATTTCTTGGCTAATTATCAAATGTTTAAAATATTTAATTTGGGAAAAGTGAAATCAAATAAGTTATTATGTTTTAATATGCTGACTGATCACAGCCAGCTCCGTGAAATACTGGCTATGATCCGGTATGATATGTACCGGCTCCGTCCCGGAGGAACGGGACAGCAGTATAGTTATTTATCTCACCTCACCTCATGTTTTGTTGTTTTGATTTAGAAAATAAACAATCCACGAAAAGAACAAGAGCGTGATGTTATTATTCCGGTGTGCGTCAGGAACAGAAGCCCCGTTAAAGCGGTGAAGTTTTAAAACAGCCATGACCCGTACATGGATTATTTTCAGAAAATCACAGGAATTCTATGACAATACCAGAAAAAAAAGGTAGGCTAATTTGCTAAACAAATAAATTGATGGAGCAACTTTGGGGGGGTCGGCTTATATAAGGGTTTTTGTAAAAAGCTAAATTTGCAGGTCAAAATTGGGAGGTTGGCTTATAGACGAGTATATACGGTAAGTACTATACTAAGGCCGTAAATATTTGTTGTTGTTTTTTTTTCCTATTTTCAAGGCTGGCCTTGGTTTCAGTTTATTCAAGTGTGTAAAGAATCAGCCTTACATTCTTCAAACATGCCTGATATAAGTTATCTATCACAGCAAACCAAACTTATTTTTTCTTGAAGTTACTTAATTTAACTAGTCTGCGCATGGAGGAAAATGTATGTCTGCACCAGAGAATATAGTCACAGAAGAGGACTTTTATTGAGAAATTAGAAATATTAGCAAGAAATACTGAATTTTACTTAAACTTTTGATGTTTAAAGATTAGGGGATTTGACCAAATAACAAGAAAAATAATATATGGTTTTATGTTTTTAAAAAAAATGGTTATCAGTAAAGCAACATGATTGTGAGTTGTATTTATTGAGTTTAAAAATGCAAAATCATTGGTATTTGCCTTTAATATGATGTGCATTTTGTGAATATAGTAGTATATTTGTTTGCATTAAATATTACAGCTTTTCTTCCTTCCATTTTAGATTCCTCGGATGTTCTCTGATACCATTGTATTGGACATGGCTGAACGTTCAGTTGATGACATGTATAATGGCTGCAGAGCAGAAATGACGCAAATGGTTGGGAAAAAATACAAAGAAGAAATAAAACATTTTCAAGAGGTCTGGAACAATGCTAAAACATGTGCAGACAGAAATGTACAAAATCAACTTCCTGTTGATCAGGCTCTGACCAAAGATCACATGCAAGCAATCTGTATTTATACAGCTGGTGGTAACACGTTTTATGAGACATTTAATGAGGCGGTACGAACCGGCAGGGAACATTATGGCACTTCCTTCCCATACCACTCCTTCCATTTCCTACTGACAATCGCCATACAGCTCCTGAAGGAAAATCAAGAAGACTGTTACACAGTCTACCGAAGAAGCGACCTTTTGTTTACTGGTAATGCTGGCCAAATAATTCGATTTGGTTCTTTTGCTTCCAGTTCTTTAAAATCAACCCTGATGGACTTTGGTCAGGTGTCCTGCTTTAAAATAAAGACCTGCTCTGGTGCTTCCTTCACAATTTATTCAGATGCTGGAGGTGAGGATGAAGTGCTCATCCCTCCTTACGAGATGTTTAAGATAATTTACGTCATTACAGGTAAAAACGTTAAATATCAACCATATTTCCGTGATTGTACAATCATCTATTTCATGGAGAGTGCAGGTGTTCAAAGTAATCTGAACTGCAAAGCTGCAGACGTCTGAGCTGCTTTGATGAAATAAAAAGGAAAATGGTTCCTTAATCTCTGGAAGTCCTGTTTTTCCAGGCTGGGAAAATAGACCAGAAGACAGGGTCGGATTAGGATGCTAATTTTTACCAGGACTTTAAGTTGTTGGGGCGGGGGAGGGGACAAGAACGAACGGAGAGCCCCGTTTAGTTTCGTTTTGTCGCTCTCTCTGCTTTACTGACAATTCAAGTTGTCGTTGTGGGACAAGTCCCGCCTCTACCGATGGCCAATCCGACCCTTCCACAAGATATTATGTAACATGCAGCTCATAGCGTTCAGTTTTATGCTTTGGCTTGGGCTTAGCTATACGATACGATACGAAACGATACGATACAATACTATATACTTTATTGTCCCCATAGGGAAATCTGTCTTGGACTCGAGTGCTGCACAATTATAATTGCCTCCTTAATAATCACACCCAAAACCACATATTGCACAAATTATACATATCACATGAGATTACATATCGCACATATTACACGTAACACATATTGCACATATACACTTCTTCTTTTCCTTTCAGCTTTCCCTTCAGGGGTCACCACAGNCGTAACACATATTGCACATATACACTTCTTCTTTTCCTTTCAGCTTTCCCTTCAGGGGTCACCACAGCGACTCATCTGCCTCCATCTAATCCTATCCTCTGCCTCCTCTTCTCTCACACCAACTAACTTCATGTCCTCTTTCACTACATCCATAAATCTCCTCTTTGGTCTTCCTCTAGGCCTCCTGCCTGGCAGTTCCAACCTCAGCATCCTTCTACCGATATGTTCACTATCCCTCCTCTGTACATGTCCAAACCATCTCAGTCTGGCCTCTCTGACTTTATCTCCAAAACATCTAACATGCGCTGTCCCTCTGATGTACTCGTTCCTGATCCTATCCATCCTCGTCACTCCCAAAGAGAACCTCAGCATTTTAGTCTCTGCTACCTCTAGCTCTGCCTCCTGTCTTTTCCTCAGTGCCACTGTCTCTAAGCCATACAACATCGCTGGTCTCACCACCGTTTTGTACACCTTTCCTTTCATTCTTGCCGAGACTCTTTTGTCACACATCACACCTGACCACTTTTCTAACCAGATAAAAAGCATCATGAAGCTTTTGCACAACCCCGTGGCCTCAGTCAATATTGTTTAAAATTTTGATTGAATTAGGCACAAACTGTATTTTTAAAACGGTTAAGTTTGCATAGAGGTACTCTGTATCATCTGCTAGAGGGCAAGACATCCTCTGCAGGGCTCTAAAAATGCCTAATATGAAATCATTAACAAATAAAATTACTGAATACAGCCAAACAGTGTAAAGTGCCACAACATCAATACAGATTATTGTTCCTGGTTGTTGTCAATTGAGCTGATATAAAATCTGCTTCATGTAAGTAATTTGAAAATAAAATGATCAAGTTACACATGCCTGGCATCCTTTCTTTTTCTATCGTTTTCTTCATGTAATATTTTATCTTATTGTGTTTTCACTGGAATACCTATTTTGCTTTTCCTATTTTGACTACTTTTTTTTTTGCATTAAAGTAGTTTTTTTTTATTAATTTTCTTTGGAAGGCACGATACATGGCAGATGAAAAAAAAGGGCTTGTTATATACACAGTGAGGAGAGACACATGAATACATTATTACCTAGTAAATCCAGTAAATCTAACAAAACATAAATAATGCTAATCTTCCAAATCAGTTATTGTAATGTGAGTCCAAAACATATCCCATAAAGAAATTATATCCATCATGTCCCCTTTTAATCTATTAAGCATGGACTTATAGGATGCTGTTTCCACCATAGCAGCTACCCATTCTTTCATATGTGGAGCTCTGGTTGTTTACCAATGTCTTAAAATTATTCTAGAGGCTGTAACTACACCAACCATGATAACTGAAAATGCCCTTTTTGATATGTTCGGCATTTGAGATCTGTCCCCTAATAGACACAGACTGGGTGTCCAAGGAATTTTTGAACCGTACCATCCACTCAAGATTCAGCCCAGAATGGTCTAATCAAGAGAACACTCCCACATAACAATGCAAAAAGGTTCCTGTTACAGTTCCACACTTCCAACATAGCATGTTATTCATCAGTTTCATTCTATATAGTCTTACTGATGTATGATAATATCTGTGCAGTATTTTAGTGTGTAAACCTCCCTCTAGCTTCCTTAACATGTTTGCCACACTCCGCCAAAATGTTCAGCCATCTCTCTTGTTCAATTTCCTCCTNGCTTCCTTAACATGTTTGCCACACTCCGCCAAAATGTTCAGCCATCTCTCTTGTTCAATTTCCTCCTCCAAATCTCTCTGCCAAAGCATTTTCACATTGGTAGAGTGACTGCTAATAAAATCACTTGTTAATTTGTAAAAAAGTGAAGCAGTATGACATTCCCGTAAGTGGACTACTTTTTAAGGCACAGAACACAATGGAGGGCCAGTGCACCAATACATAAATTGTAAGAGTGTATTGATGATATATGCACACACACGCAGATTTTTAAACAAATAAGCAACCCTAATTATTTCTGCTTCAGAGAAAATAAATGCCATGTTGAACAAAACTTTGCTGAACTGTTGTCCTGGTACTTGGGATTTGGGTAAGGAGGGTCTCATTGTGTTCCAGGTAACACCTAGGCCAGGTATAACAATAATAAAAATGACTGAAAGACATTCAAGTTTCATTATTATTATTAACCCTTTGAAATGCACAGTGTGTGTGTGTTGGCTTAACAACATTCTAAAACTTGATCATTCACCAGGTCAATTAACAAGTTATTCTTTACACCACTATATTTAACAAAGATATGTGAATTTAATGAAGAGCAGAGGAAGAACATGTCAGAAGGTGATATACAACTTTATGATAAATTAAGAGTCATTCTGAAATCACAGTTTGAATGGAAGAAACATATAAATTATGAAAAATAATAAAGCTTATTCATTGTTGCATATTGACTT